>CALSCQ010003172.1:0-14006 GCA_943704525.1 Pigoraptor vietnamica | reverse complement strand
CCCCCCCCCCCCCCCCCCCCCACACACACACACACAAAAAAAATCAGCTCCGAATTCGGCGGCAGCCTATTCCCGGCCCCGGCCAAACTTCACACGTCTGGCGGCTCGGCGCTGGATCGGCTGGCAGTGCTGTCGGCGGCGGATATCAGTTTTAATGGACGTTATTATTCGAACGGCAAGCCATCCCGGCCGGCAACGATCGGACGGCCGACTGCCAGCGGGCCCGGCGAACTGTGATTTCAGTGACAATCGGCGGGCGACGGGCAAGCGAGTGTGCGGCTGTGACTTCCGTTTACATCATCGGCAAAGGTTTTTCGTAAAACGACCGCCGGACGGCTGCCAGCCAGCACCGGCGACAGTTCCGACTCCACTAAAACGGACTGTGGTTCACAGTTACCGGCATCCGCCCGACAGCACTGGCCGGCCGCGGCCGGGGCCCGCGGTGCCGGCTTGACTTTCAGTGAGGACCCACAGGCCGGCTCCAGCAGGACTGCCGAATCAATGCCGAACTGTACAGTCGTGGCATTACCCAGTCGGAACTTTCAGAGGCAGCCCCGGAGACTGAGAGACCTGCCCGAACTGCTGAACTGTGACTGAATCATTCTTTGACCGGCAGGCGCGTGCAGGTCGCTATTGCCACGGCTGGCAATCTGATCAGGCCGGCACAGCGGCCGGCATACTGAAACGGCGATCTGATCTTAATTGCCTGACGACCGCGGCGTGCCAGAGCGCACGATAGTTCACTAGCCGACTGGATGGCCCCGCGGGTTCAGGCAATCCGGCAGTTTTATCAGTGATCTCACCGCCGAACAGCACACTTGCACCGTAGAGCTACTGAGACCACGCCGCGGACGCGCCGGCCTCGGCCAACAAGTGAGAACTGGCGGTTACCAACAGAAGCCATTCAGAGCCGGCAGGCCGAACACCGCATGATCGCCGGGTGCCCTACTAAAATATTATGGGCGTGGGATAATGGCGGGTGAGCCGATGGCGTGAGAAAAGCGAGAGATTTGCCCAAAAAAGCGACAGGGGAACACAGAGAAATCTCCGGCACTTTGTGGGCCTTTGTCTGGTGTCTGTGCGATTGCGTGGATTCGAACAATATTGGGGAAGATGCCACTCCCTATTTTTTATATAAATATTTTTCTCATTCTGTTAGTTCGAGATGTTCTGGTCGCTGGCAAATTGGCTTGTCGAAGCATGCCAAAAAAATTATTTTCGCCGCCAAAAAAATTATTTTCCCCCCTTATTTTATTATTTATTTTATTTTTGGTCGTTGGCGGTTTTTTCCAATTCGTTCGTCGAGAGATGCAACGAGTGGATCGTGAGAGCGGTCGCTTCCGATTGGTCAGTTGGGACCTGGACATGGAGCGCCCGCAAACATGGTGTGGTTTTGGGTAAATTCCTTTCAATTTCACGACGCTTATGTATGGAAATTACTATGAAGGAAAGTGCATTTTATTAATTTTATTGTGGTGACATGAGATGACAAGAAAACCGGTTTTTTGTTCAATTCGCCGAGAAAACGTCTCTCGGCAGCCAATCAGATTCGAGCTGCTCCATACTTTTCGCTCACTGCGTCTCAAATTGATTTTAAGGTTTTCCAATAATAATCAACCCAATATCTACTAGTATTTCCATACTCTGCCATAGTCATGGAATAGAATGAAATTTGACGGGCGAGAGCAGGCTTCCCGCTCTCGTCAGTCCACGCGTTCCCAACGACCCAAAACCCAGTCGTGCCCCGGTTCACTCGCAAGGTGACGGTTGTGCGCACCGCATACGCACGCACACGCACGCAAAGGAGAAGCTCGTCTCCCCACAAGCTCGCACAGTGCTCTCGTCTTTTCTTTGGAAATTTCCGCACCGCTCATGCTTGTGTGATTTGCTCCGTTGCGGCGACACTGGCGTGTTGATACGACGAGGCAGTTCGGATGCATATGCCCATTCTCATGGCTGCCGCGGCCGCGACGGGGCCGGTTGCACCCGTCCGCGGGCCTGCAACTGGTCTTCTTGGAGAGCCACCCGGTGGTATTATCGTGAAGGGCGGCGTGCCGCAAGGCCCCCTCTTCAACATCGACAAGGGGTACATGAACTACACGACGGCCACGCGCATCCTTTACTTCTGGAGGCAAAATCCGTACGGATTTCTCCTCTTTGACAAGCATCCCGCAAACGTCCCTGGTGCGTGTCTCGAGTGACGCTAGTTGAACTGCCACTGGTGGTGATTTTGCATTGCGGGCGCTGACCTTTTGTCCCTTCCTTTTTCTTCAATATTAGACGGCTTTGTGTATTTCTACAAGGCGTCTCGCAAGAAGCTTCGCTCGAGCAACAACTCGCTGTACCCCGACTCGCGCAAGATCACGTTTGGCGGAGCGCAGAAGAAGAGCGGCGGCAAGGGCGGCATTGACTACTTTGAGGTGCCCGGCGACGACAGCTGGCCTGTGCCGGGTCCCATCCGCGGGAAGGTCACCTTTGGGCCGCGACAGCTCCACATTCGCCGCTGGGGACTCATCGGCTTTGGTCCGGACATGCCTGATTTGAGTGGGTGGCGTTTGCCGTGCTTGCGTTGTTCAGTCATGCCTGATTTGAGTGGGTGGCGTTTGCCGTGCTTGCGTTGTTCAGTCATGCCTGATTTGAGTGAGTGTCGTTTGCCGTGCTTGCGTTGTTCATGGTGCTCTGCGATGGAGGAGAGGACTCAGGCTCGTTTATTGACCGAGATTTTCTTCTTTTTTCCGCCACATTTGCAGTTCAAGTGCGCAACAAGATCGACTTCTTTGGCGCCGACGCCAAGTCGATGATGCGCGATGGCATGCGCGGCGACCAGGACGCCCAGTCTTCGGACGAGGAAATGGGCGCGACGCCCGCATCCCGAGGGTCGAATGCCGAGAAGCGGCACGTGGGAGAGCGCATGTCGTTCTTCGCGAAGGGAGAAGCGGCGGCCGCCGGTGACGATGCCCAACGCGCGTACGACCCCGCGGCCGCATATCGCGGCGTCCCGGCATACCCTGGGTGGGCACCCGGTCCCATGCACGCGTACCCTATGGCGGTGCCCGTTGCCGTTCCGTACGGTCACCCAACCGCACAGCCCCGTCCGCTCGTCGTCGCCGCACCTCACCATGCCGCGTGCGAGTGCCCGCACTGCCGCGCGTGGGCCGCCACGTACTATGGGGCGCGCCCGCCGCCCCAGCCCCAACAGGCGTACGTGGCGTACCCAGCGCCGCCGCCCTACGGCGCCTACTATCCCGCGGCGATAACGCCCTCTCCGCACCGCCCGATGGGCATGGTGGCACCCAATGCCATGCACCCGCACATGCAGGCGGCCGTGACGCCCCGACCGGCGATGGACGGCACTGCGACCGCGACGCCTCGCCAGCCCTCGCGGCAGTCGTCGCGGTCGCCCGTGCACAACGCGGCTGAGACGCAGGGAACGTCGGCCTCTGGGCAGTCGCGCAGCCCCACTGCGGTAGCGGCGCGCGAGGTCACGGCAATGATGGCGTCGATCGAGAAGTCTGAGGCGGCCGAGCGCGGGCAGCAGCAGCAGCAGCAGGTGCCGAGCGGCGAGACGTTGGAAAAGTGCGCGATCGAGTGGCTGTCTGGACAGAAGCCCATGGCCGTCGCGTGAGATTGTCTGGACGCGCGTTTGTTATTGTACAGGCCTTGGTTTGGGGGCCACACGAAAGTGGATTTCGTGTGCGATAAACTGAAGAGGCATTGCTTATGACTCGAAGGGGCACACAATGGCATATCTCTCAGACCACGTTGGAGATTGTGATAGGCCACATTTCAACCCAGGCATGTGTTTTTTATCCAGCCTCATGCGACCATGTGTGCTGCGTGGGAAGAGGAGTGAGACCATTGGCACAAGCGCACGGATGAGAAGGCAGTGTGCGAACAATTCACTCACATCGCTTTGGCAGCGCGACGGCGTCCGTGTCCGCGATGGTCACCGCGTGCATCTTGCCCTTGAACTGGTACCGAATTCGGAGGCTCTTGTCCTCGCCGACGCACGGGTCGTAAAAGCCGACTATGCTCGACTGTACGCGGGGACATGGCTTCGTCAGCGCAACTGCTGAGGAGACGACGCATTGTACACCGCTCGCACACGGCCTCAGGCGCCATCCAGAATACATGAAGTGACAATACAAACACACCCATTCCGAGTCGACAACACGAACGTAAACCGCAGAGCACACGCGACCATGAGACATACGAAGGATCCGATACGTTAGAAAGACATGAGCCTGGGCCCACCTTCGACTGCGCGGGAAGGTGCAGCTGCGAGTCCTTCACGAGGCACTGAAGGGGAATCGTAACGTCGATGACCGAATCGGAGCCCGTTTCCGATTCGCCCTCCGACGTCAGCTTGCCGTACCACGCCTGCACAATAATGAGACCTGCGGCGAAGGATCTTCCACTCAGCGAAACAAAACGGCAGAACTTCGATTCGAACACAACGCGACGTGTGACCACAACCCAAGCGACAAAGAGCAGTACCAAAAGAAGAGGAACGCGCAAACCTTAGGGTCAACAGGCGCGACACTCGTAGTAGCAATCCGACGCAAACGCCAACACCCACCGTTGCGGTCCTGTTCGGCGGCGACCTTCCTCTGGACGGCCTCGCGCATGAGACGCACAGCGGCCTCTGCCTCTTGCCTGCGCGCCTGTATGGCCTCCGCGCTCTCCTTGCGCAGCTTGTCCACCTTTCTACAGTCGCGCAGGGACAAAATGTGGATCAGCTTCAATCACAGACGTGATTCCATCGACTCCAACAGTTTCGAAGAGAAAGCTAGCAATGCGATCCAAGCACAGACAGTGCACTCGCAGAGTCTGACGAAGGACAGTATGACGCCCATCGCCGCACAACACCCACTCTTGGTTCTGACTTCGCCGATAGGGCACGACGACAAATTTGTAAACCGCCCACGCCACAACGCTCGGCACAACCGTTCCGTAGAACGCCGCAGTGATCGAGGGCGTCTGGGACAGCAGCACCGGGAAGATGTAGTTCTGGCCAGCCCTCGTGACCCTACAATGTCCCACATCAGCCTTTCGCTAAGCATTGAACACACAGAGTCGCTTGAAGGAAGAAAGAGAGAGTGCGAGGGAGGGAAAGGGTGCACAAACGCACCTCAGCCGCACGGACACGCCCGCGGGATATCCCACGACGACGTTCACGCCGAGCTTCGTCTGATCGCCCACGCTCCTGTCGCCGCCATACTCGAACGTGAGGCCCGTGGTGCCGGCACGCCCAGCCACGCGCAGTCGCGACTTTGAATCCGGGAGCTTTCGAATGTACGTCGTGCCGATAAAGCTGCGCGGCACTCCGATCTGCAGCACGCACGAGAGATTGTACGTGTCCGTGTTGCGAATGACCGTCGTGTTCATCGACGAGTCCATGCCGAGCTTCCACGTGAGATAGCCCATGGTGCCCGATCCCAAGTCGTGCGCAAGGACGGCCGTCAGTCCAATACCCATTCCGCGCGCCGTGTCGTGGATGGTGCCGGCCACCGTCCCAAAGCTGGGAGAGAGGGGTGAACGGCCGCAGCAGTTGAGACTTCAGCTAATTGAATGTAGAGTCAAGAAGAGCGACATAAAAGTCCATTGTCGTCGCGGCAGTCGTCTTTGCACAGTGAGATTGCGTACGACGGTCCAGTGCAAGGCGTTACCCACCAATACTTTGTGAGAGATTTTGTGCCCTTCACAGAAAGGCTCGTGCCGTTGCCAGCGCTGCCTTCGACCTGAGGACGCAGAGGAGTCAGAGGAAACGAAGCATTTGGTAGAGCGCATTACACACCACGAACACTCGCGCACAAACCAACCTCGACACTAGCGCCTGACGACAGTTGCTTGCGAACACCGAGGTTGACGTTGCCGCCGCCGGTGCCGTTCTGGGCAGCTAGCATTCCGCCAAAGTAGAGAGTGTCCTGCTCAGTCAGGGGAAGCTGCGCACACGCGCGGAATGGGCGCATCGTTAGCGTGGCCATGCAGTTTTCGCACATGCAGGCGAGTCCCACAAACGGGGAATGAACAGAAACACGTGCGTCATGTCGTCGCTCCGTGTCGTTTCTCACAGCCCAACAGCCGCTGCGTGATGACTGCCCTACAGATCAACAAGCATCAAGGCAACGCACGCACCTCAACACTCTGCGAGATGGACATTGCGCCAATTTCGAGGGAAGGCGCCTCCTCGAGCTCATACGGCGACACAAATTGCGTCGCGTCGATGTTCACGAGGACAGTGCCCTGAAAACGGCGCGGAAAATGACCTCGTAAGCCCACAGTCGCATAACACTGACCCTGCACCCCACGCACACGTGCGCACATCGCCAGATACACATCCCAAACGTAATAGCAGATTGACAGCAGTTTTCACGCTTCGCCTACGAACCTTTGCGTTTGCGCGCGCCTGTCGCCTCTCCTCTTCCCGCTGTCGCTTCAACCGCTCATACTCCTCGCGGATCTGGCGCATTGTAAGCATAAGCACACAGAAGCACCCACGACCGCAATAAGTGACCCTCATGCAAAAGCCCTCACGCACAAGCACGGATGCAGACGGAAGAACACACCTCCCGCGCGCCCGTCAGGTGCGGGCCGACCTCAAGCCCCGCGCGAAGGCCCTCCTCGCCATACAAGTCGTAAATGGCGCGCTTGTGCGGATCGGTCAGTACTGCGACAGACGATTTTCGAGAATCAAATGTAGTGCAAAAAGTACACATAGTGCTGGCACATACCCTACAACACGCATGCATGCGCGTCGAATGACACAAGGATGACCGCGCAGGAGTGCGCGTGCGTGCGTGCGTGCGTGCGTGCGTGCGTGCGTGCGTGCGTGCGTGCGGCCACTCACCCGAGTACGCTTTGTGAATCTTGTTGAACATGAGCTCGGCCGCGGCCTTGTCCTCGTCCTCGCGGTGCTTGTCCGGGTGATATATCACGCACAGGCGCTTGTACGCACCCTTCACGTCCTCTACCGACGCCTGCTCGCAGCACCGCATACAGTCAATAACCCGTCGCACGCATCGATCTATACGCACACGAGTTCTCGCACTTACATCCTTGGACACATTCAACAGCGCATAGAAGTCCTCCCCAACCACAACGTCGACTTCAGCGCGCTCAGAACCGTCCGCCATTCTTCCGGCGCCGGCCTATGCCCAGCACTAGTGAACGTTCGCCAGAAGAGTCCAACCCACGCGACCGAGCACACCCGATGATCTGTTGAGCGTGCTCGTGTCTGTCTGCGTGTGCTTGTGGCGCGAGAGTATGCACGTGTGTGTGTGTGTGTGTGTGTGTGCGTAAATGTGCTTCGAACACATAAGAAGACTGGTGTGTGTGCGTGTGTGTGCGCGTGTGTGTGTGCAGAAATTCAAACGAGAAATGACCTCACGCCAAGGGCTCGCATGTTCCACTTGGTGCTCCATTTTCGCACGCGAAAAATAAAGCGCTCTCAGTATAGAAAATGTATGAAAATCCACAGCCGAAATAAATATGCAGCCCGTCGTTCCCATATCAAGGCAAACGCAGTCTGAAACTTTCTATTTTTAACTCTCATCATCACGTGAGCTCCATTCACGTGACCATTTCAAAAAAAAAAAAATTCCGTTGCCAAGACGAGAGGGCCTGATATGTCCGCCGTCTTCCACTCGCAAAAGTGCCCACACACACACACACACTCTCTCTCTCACTCTCTCACTGCACGCAACAACTCGCGAGGCATTTTCGTGCGTTTGGGACAGTTCCTTCCCTTCTCGCCACGCAATACCCTTCCCTTTCGTTTGTCATTCGGATATTTGGGACGTCCGCTGGTGTCCGGGCGTTTCTTACTGCGCGCGCATCCACTTCAACGCCCACTTGACACAATTCCACCCCGTGGGGGCCTGCGTGCACACAACAGCCACCGTTATCTTCACTGAGCGCGCCGACTGGCGCAGTAGGCGGGGTAGAATGCGCCGCGTGTCGCGCGCGTGAGTTGGAACGGCGTTGAGCGAGTGTCTTCCCTGCCGAGGAAGCTGAAACGAAACGGAAATGGGGATCGAGGTGGAGATCGACGGGCTGACATTTCGGTCGAACTTTGATTCCGGCAATCTCGCGCGTGTGGAGAAGCTCGTGCGGCCGCCGCTCTCGTCGGGATCGGGCGAATTGAGCGCAGGTTTCGGGAACTGCGACGAGTACGAGCTGTGGACGAGCCCGGACTGCGCCGACACCGAGTTTGAGAATGGCAACCGCACGTGGTTTCACTTTTCGATCGAGGGCGGTTCGAAGGGACAGACGGTGCGGCTGCACATTATGAACATGAATCGCCAGGGCAAGCTGTACTCGCAAGGCATGACGCCCGTGATCCGCGTCGTCCCCGGGCCCCCAGGTTGGCACAGGATGCCGGACCGACCGAGCTTCGTGCTGTCGGAGGCGAGCATGCGGCTGTCGTTTTCGCACACGTTCACGCGCGATTCGTATTCGCACGACCGCGTGACGACGTACTTTGCCTTCTGCTACCCGCACTCGTACGAGGACGGACAGAGGCTGCTCGAGAACATCGAGGCGCGGTTTGCGCGGGCGCGCGTCGCCTCGGGGGAGGGAGAACAACAAGAGGGCGAGGCAGGACCCGACTCGATCTACTTCCACAGGTGGTACAGTGCGGCATTGAAAAACTTATTTTTTGCTTGGCGCTGGGGCGTTACATGGGTGTGTTGTAACGTGCGTCTCAGTTCGCAGTTGTTCCTGCACCTTCCCTGTGTTCGAGGAGCCCTTTGCGCGGCGTCTTTTCGTGCTATGCGTGTGTGTGTGGGCCATTTGACTTCGTATTAATCGCTGTCTCACCCCAGGGAACTGCTCTGTCGGACGATCGACGGGCGGCGCGTGGACGTCGTCACCGTGTCGTCACACGAGGGCATCCTTGCCGCACACGAGCCCGTGATCGAGCACGGATTTCCCGACGGCCTGGACTCGCGTGCGCGGCAGTTTGAGGGCAAGAAGGTGCTTGCGCGTGTCTGTGCGCAAGCCAGCCGTGCCGTGGCGTGGCTGTTGCGTCTCTGTCCCTCTATCAGTCTTGTCGAAGAGAAGGCGTGGGTCTCTGATGGGGCATCGCTGGTGATCGCTTGCACACGCGGGCACTGTGAGCGGTCATTATCGGTGGTTGTTGACGCACGCACTGATGATTTCACTCGCATTCCCACCATCAGTACTACTTTCTGAGCGCGCGCATCCACCCGGGCGAGACGCCCTCGAGTCACGTGCTCCGTGGCTTTCTCGAGTTCATTCTCGACGAGGACGACGAGCGCGCCGTTGAGCTCCGCCGGCGCTTTGTGTTTGTGCTCGTGCCCATGCTCAACCCCGACGGCGTTTTCCGCGGCCACTACCGCACCGACCAGCGGGGCGTCAACTTGAATCGTGTCTACGACAACCCCGATCCCCACCTCCACCCCTCCGTCTTCTGCGTCAAGCACCTCTTGCGGAGCATCGCCTCGCGGCACACGCTGCAGTACTATGTCGACTTGCACGGCCACGCGGTGAAGCGCGGCTGCTTCATGTACGGCAACTCGCTCGACGTCGTCGACCAGATCGAGAACATTCTCTATCCGCGCCTCATCGCCCTCCACTCGCCCCACTTTGACTTTGAGGCGTGCAACTTCAGCGAGAAGAACATGGTCGCGCGCGACAAGAAGGACGGGTCGTCGAAAGAGGGCAGCGGACGCGTTGCAATGTTCAAGGACCTCGGACTCGCGCAGAGCTACACGCTCGAGTGCAACTACAACTGCGGCAGGATGATGTCGACGGTGCCACCCGCGTGGAATGACGACGACGGACGCGTGACGCCCGCGACGCCGTTTGGGCCGCCCATGTTCTTCTCGGAGGACACGTTCAGGGGCATTGGCCGTGCGCTGCTGAACGCCGCGCTCGAGATGGAGGGCGCGAACCCGTTCACGCGAATTCCGAACTCGGAGCACCCGACGCTCGCCGAGTGGCGCCGGTGGGCCGAGTCGTACGTGCGGTCGTCCCTCCCCTATCGCATCATGCCGTCTGTGACGCGCATGCCCCCCATCATTCGCCCGGATGGCACACGCGACGAATCCGCGGAACGGCGCTCCAACTATGGTCCTCGCCGCAATACGATCGGCGAAGGCCTTCTCGCTTCGCGCCAGAACAGCCGAGCGCAGCTCGACGGAAAGGGGGCGCAGGGCGGCGCTGCAGGAACGGCGGCCAACGGAACCAAGCCGCCGGAGAGGTGTGTTGGTAGCTCTGGCTCTTGCCTGTTTTGGCCATCTGTGGCATCGCAGGTGCCGCATTTGGGGCGAGGTCTCACTGGTCCTCCCTTTCGCGAAATTGCAGGGACGCACATGCCCGCATTCTGCACAAGCGGCCGGAGCGCCTTGTCCGCTCCGTGTCGGACAACCGCATGGTCGTCGGAAAGGGCGTCGGAAAATCGCCCGTGAACGGCGCTTCTGCTTCCGATGACGCGGCTGCGGCGCCTCGTCCAGCGTCGTCGTCGCGCACGCCAAGCGCGACGTCGGCCGTCGGCAACATCATCCGGGGCGTCACTGGGAAGCCTGCCGCGGGCACCAAGGCGGCGCCGTCCAGTAGCACCAAACCGCAGGCGCGGCGACCAGAGACGAACCTCGCGGGCGGTCCGCTGCAGCGGCACATGACGGGCTTTGAGGGAACGCGCCCTCTCAAGAAGACGGCGGCGACGCTTCCGGCCGAGGCGCGCTCGCCCTCCCGCGTGTCGCACGGGGACTGGTCACTCGCCGGGCACCATGTGGACCCTCTCGTGAAAGACGACCCGCCGCCGAAGAAGTTTGTGGCACCGGCGCCCCCGCGCGCAACGCGACCACGGCCACCGGGCGCACCCGTCGATGCAAAGGGTGCGGCCGTGCGTGGTGGGAAGGGTGCGAAGGGAAGTACCGGTCGCCGCGGAATTGCTGCGCCGCCGTCGAGCTCCAAGGGCCGTAAGGGAGCGGCAAAGAGCGATGCCAAGAAGGGCGCGACGGTGTCTGAAGCTGGGGTCGACGACTCGGCGAACGCCGCGGTGGCCGAAGATGCCGTGTTAGAAACGGCGCAGGAGGAAGGACAGGGGTTGGCGGGCTCCGCAGACGAGGTCAGCGCGTGGCCCGTCGACGACAACGCGGCCGGAACCGACGAGTCGGGCGCTGAGGACGGCGACGAGGGGGCCGTAGTGAGTGCGGATGTCACGCCTTCGGATTCGCTTTCCGCGACGACGCTCGTGAACCCGCTCCACAGTGGGCTTGAATCGTCCGGACAGGGGTTGGACGCAAGTGCAGGGACGCCAAAGCACCGAAGCATTCTCAACATGTCGAACTCGAGCCAGAAGATGGGCTCCTTGCGTGGATCGAAGCCCGTGAGTGGCGCGGGGACGCCGACGGCTGCAAAGAGCGGCACGAGCACCCCTATGATGCGCAGCGGGAAGACGAGCCCCGTGGACTTGAATGCGTCGAGTGGGTCGGCCCATGCGCCCGCCGTGGGCAAGTCGCGGACGGCGTCGCCGGGGGCTGTGTGAGGGTGATAGTTCGCATGCCCTTGTGTATGTGCTCTGTGGCGGTGCGTCTGCCAGGGTTGATAAGGAATGCGGTAGTCTGATGTGCGCGCGTGCGTTGCGTTGCGTTGCGTTGCGTTGTGACATAATTCGACGTTGCTTGTCTGTCTGTACTGTGTGTGCTCTCAATCCTTCGCAAAATAGTATGCCGCAAGAGACAAGTGACAGATAGATTACGCGATTCTCATCTAGTTCCCACTGACTCAGGCAAGTCAACGCACGCAAAGCGATCACAGACATCGCCGGCGTCACACGCACACAGCAAGTTTATGTCGCGGAATGCCTACGTCACGAGAACTCAAGGCCCCAGGGAGAGCCGCACGCGCACACGCTACTCGATGTCTGAACGTCGCTTGGTTTGCCGCTCAATGCCGGACAGACGTCGACGTTCCCCGTACCATCGCCACTTGCGCTCAATGACCACCGCATAGACCACAATTGCTCAGTCCCCGTGAGACACGCCGGCGCGCATAGACCTCGCCGTGTTGCACGCGAGAGCGAGCGCTGCTCGCGATGGGCGTGAAAGCATAGTGCGCCGAGGGACTCAATACCACCACAAATCGAGAACGTCATCGTGCGCAGCCAAACGCTGCAACTTGTCCGCCAGTACCCTCTTGGAGACATTTTCGAGGTCCGCCGCTTCGACGGTGCTACAAGTCTCGGGAAGGTCTTATCGCCGCACAGAGCAGCCGCGATGGCTTTCAACTTAACGGAAGCCGCGTCGTAGTCCTTCCACGGACTGTCTAGCAACGTCACACTGGCAATCAAGGAGCCGCACGGCCCCCGCAGCGAAGCCTCACTGCGATTGAAGACGTCGCTCGGCAAACGCTCACCACTCTCGTCAGAGGTCATTACATTCGGATTGAGGTTGGCCACACCTACACGGGGGAATGTCGCTTAGAAACATTCCCATTGTCCTTTAACTGTGGGTGTGCGTGTGCGCTGTGTGCATAAGATGTGCGCGCGCGAGAGCGACGCCATTTTCGCACAGCAACGACAGCGGGATCAAGTGATTCGGAAACGACTTCAATGCGAGGTCGAAGGCCGGTTTCGTGCCGGCGAACATGACCCCGCAAACTTCCGAGCGCCGCTGCTTGCGACAAGCGAGCCGAGTGCATCGATCGTCGCTCCGCCAAGACGGGCGCGCCGACGCGCTACCTGAAGACGCTCCATGGCGGATGGCCGCCAGCAACCCGGCGGAGATCGTTTCAATCGCAGACGGATGCGGATGGGGCCTGAGACGGAAAAAAGTTCCGGATCCGGGGGTCACGTGCTGTTACGAACCTAAACCATCCGTGCGCCGCGTTTTGCCAGCACGATTAGGGTGGAAGACAAGACGGTCAAGCCGGGTTGCACGCGCTGTGTCGAGGACGTTGGCAATGACTAAGTGCTGCGCCTCTTCGTTGGTATTTCAGTCCGCTGGTTACCCTATTATTAATCTGACTTGAGTATCAATAATCATCCGAAACTTGATTTCTCCAATTCGAAAGTACGGGAAGATGGTAACATGCGGACACAGACTCCTCCTCACGATCAATTTGAAGAAGCCCGCGGTTTCTGCCCTCTCTTTGCCCCTCTTCCCACTTCCGTCACACGGGCAGCCATCCCCAATTCCACTGGCAGACAATTCTCACGAGTTGAAGTTTTTAATCGGCTCGCGATTATAATGTGTAGACGCAGTGGCAAGCAAATAGCAACGCCGACGTCTGGCACAGGAGGGGCGCGTCTTCTTTCGTCTGTCCTTTTCTCAACGATCGAACTCTCATATTGTCCCATCGACGGGACTCGAGTTGACTTTGCACTATGGCGGCTGGCGCGGAAGGGCCGCGGCCCCGCTTTCACCCGGAGACAGAGCTCATTCTGTACGACGCGTACGCGCGCTTCAGGCCGCTCGGTGCGTGTCCCGTGGCCACATATATGCCGTTGTCATGGTTTTTGTGCTTGCTTGTGTGCGGCCGTTGAAATGGATCTCAAATACTTTCAGACACCACACTTGTCAAAGCAATCCGGGACGTATTTTCGCACGACTGCGCTCGCCTGGAAGATCCCCCCTTGGATGCAGCAGCGCATTGCTTGCGTCGTGAACACACTTCCGCAGCACACGTGTCTGACGCCGCTTTCCACCGACCGACAGGCGTGCGAAGGCACTTGCACATGCTGTCGATTGTCGCCTACGTCAGCGAGTCCATGGAAAACAGACGGCCGTCAGTGAAGGAGATGTGGGAGCATCTCGAGAGCATGTACGACATTGAGGGATTGGTGGGTGTGCGGTACTTGTCCTCGTTTGCCCTGATATTCGGCTGCGAATGCGTTGATTGGGTTGCGATTGTTGTCTGGAATGTGGTTGTGTGTGTGTGTGTGTGTGTGTGTGTGTGTGTGTGTGTGTGTGTGTGTGTGTGTGTGTGTGTGTGTGTGTGTGTGTGTGTGTGTGTGTGTGTGTGTGTGTGTGTGTGTG
>CALSCQ010003169.1:0-14881 GCA_943704525.1 Pigoraptor vietnamica | reverse complement strand
CACGCACACACACACACACACACACACACACACACACACACACACACACACACACACACACACACACACACACACACACACGCACACACACACACACACACACTATATTTTCCAGAGAAAGAACCCACCTGATGCGCGTGGCGCCACTGCGCCAAGCACGGCCGTTCGGATGGACTCTGCGGCCCACAGCACAAGCGCAAGCGGCAGCGCCAGCAGTGCGAGCAGCGCAGCAACCGCCGGATGCATTCTCACCACGCACGCAAGACACGCTGCCTCGCCCGCTGCTCTCTGTGGCGGCACTATGGCAAGCCCGCTGCTATACGCGAGATGGCCGTTGTGAGAATTCTCGGCCGACTGTCAACGTTGCGTGCGAGGTGAATGTCCAGACACAGCTGAAGGTAGCATCAGTGGGGCCCACTGGCCACTCTTTTGGGACCTTTGCTTGTGCATGTGTCGGCGCTTGTAATGGATAGACTCGGACCAGCGTCTGTGCTCGGCACATTCCTTTACTCGCGTCATGAGGAGAGGAGGCAATCTGCGTTGGGTGCTCGCGATAACAGCCCGCGCTGTGGGACCGCCGGCGGCCGCCAGTGGCACGGCTGAAGCTAAGCTGCGCGGCACCCGTCTCTGACGATTAGCTTAAAATGCAGCCTGGGGCATGTACTTCGGCTGACTCTGGTCGGCCGTGTTCCAAACAAACGGCGCGCAACGTAACGGACGCACTGACCTCGCCCACTCGGCCTTGCAACCCACTCGGCCTTGCAACCCGCCCGTGCCTGAACGGATTTCGCACCGGGCGCACCGCCAGTCCCTGTCTCAGCACAGGCACTTCCTTAGTCTAATAGTCGCACAGGGAGCCTGATGCCATGCGAACGGCCGCTTCCAGCGAGTTGCCATACTCCATGGACGAAGCGACCTCGTCGCACCACTGCGCCACGCGCGCCTTCTCGCCGTTCACGCAGAGAAACTTGACAACGTGGATGAGCGGGCTGTTGCCGATCATTCTCGCGAGAAAGGCCACTACAGCGGACTCTGCCATCGTTGGCTTCAGAGTGCACGCCTCGCTTCGAAGCCGCTGTGCCTCCGCCCGAAACTCCGCCGCTGTTGCAGGCATTGTGTGTCTCAATCGCGCAGATTGCGAATGATTACCGTCAGCGGTGCAGACCTGACGGGCAGCCTTACAGTTGCCAGGAGTGTTCAGTCCCCTGCTGTGACTTTCTCTGCCAGTTCCGCATGTTCGAGCACAGCGGGCTTATATAGACGCCGACGCAGCAGCGCCCTGTCATGGTCTGCTCGTGGCGGGATAACACTGCTGCGCCCTGTCATGGTCTGCTCGTGGCGGGATAACACGGGCGGGATAAGAAGGGGCATCGTTAACAGCCCCTGTGGATACTCAGAAAGACAGCACGTAACACAGCGACATGACGTCAGCAAGGTCGCCATCAGATCACCGCGGTCCCGCAAGACTTTTCCGTCGGCCGCTGCCGCTATTGGGGCGTCCGAGTTCTCAACCTCGCCGTATTAACAACTCCAACGCAAGTGTGCGAGAGAAGTCTTTTGCCGCTAAACGCATTTCATGAGCCCACTCAGTGGCGCACAAGCTCAGGGCCGGCGTGCTCGCTGCAAGCGGCAGCGTACGGTCGCGACACGCACGCAACGCGGGGCTTCAAAGATACAAAAAAACGCAACACACGAAAGGACAGCGATAGGAAGTGGCGGCGTCGAGGTCGCATGCAAGCGCCTCAGCCGCGCCGTGCGTTGTGGTCAGACGCACGCGATGATGACGGAGGGCTTAGTTGGCACCCTCGGCGTAGAGCGCGCTGACGGTTGACGCGCAGAGGGCCTGGTCGAAGTACAGGCGCACCTTGGACATCGAGCCCTGGAAGAACTGGTTCGCGGCGCCAGGGCGGCGGCCGACGTAGAGCGTGTACGTCGGGTCATCGATGAAGGGGCCGGCGAGCGCCTGCGGGGTGGCCTTCTGCACACCGTCCACGTAGAACGTCGCAGCGTGGCGGTCGACCACGACGGCGATATGGTGAAGGCGGTTGTCATCGATGTTCGCCTTGACGCTGACGACCTTGTACGTCGTCGCGTTCGCGGGGCGGTAGTAGACGCTGAGCTGGCCAGCAGTGCCGGACGCGTAGACGGCGAACGGGCGCACGTTGCCCGTCGCGTCTGTCTTGGCGACGATGTACCCGTCGTCGTTGGGCACCTGCTTGACCCACGCGGACAGCGTGAACGTCTTGATGGGCGTGACGAAGCCGTCGGACGTGGATGTGAACGTGAGGTCGGGCTTCTGCGTGGTCTGGTTGAACGTCGTGTTCGCCGCGACGAGAGTGAAGGGCACGGGCGAGTTCGACACGGCGGGAAGGGCGTACAGGCGCGAGATGTCGGCCCCGGAGATGTCGCGCGAGTAGATGCGGAGGTCGTCGAGCGTGCCGTTGAAGTTGAACGCGTTCGGGGGGCGCGCGCCGATCCACAGCGGCACCTTGCTCGTCTCGGTCATCGCGGCCATGTTGGGGAACTCGCCCACCTGCACGCCGTCGATGTACAGGAACGCACGCGGCGTCGTCGTCGACGTGACAACGACCACCACGTGGTGCGCCGTGCCGTCGTCGAGGGGCGCCTTGAGAGTGATCGTCGACTGGCGGTACGTCGAGAGAAGCGTGCGCGGGAGGAAGAAGAGGTGGAAGCGGTCGCGGCTGCCCTCCGACCACAGCGCAAAGTAGCGCGTCGTGCCCGTCACCGAGCCCTTGGCGAGGATGTAGCCGTCGTTGTTCGGCAGCTGGGTCACCCAAACGCTCACCGTGAGGCCGTTGCTGAGGTCCGAGAAGGCGTCCGTCGCAGGAACCATCGCGTACGACGTGTTCTTGCCAACGAAGCGCATCAGCGACCCGGCGCCGCCGCGGCCGCAAGTGATGACGGCGGACGAGCCGAGCGTGCCGACAATGTCGGACACGTGCGCAAAGTCCGTGAGCGTCGCCTGCGCCACTGACGGCCACAGGTCGTCGATCAGCTTGTCCTCGATCGTGCGGCTGGCGGCGGTGAGCGCGGCAAAGGCGCTCGCGACCTTTGAGTCGAGCATCGTGCCGGCCGACGTGACGTTCCCGTTGAGCAGGTCAATCTGCGCCTGGAGAGAAGCGCGCATGTTCTCGAGCGAGGTGCTCACGCCGCCCGACTGCGCGTCCACGGCGGCCTTGACGGCGTCCGCGCGCGTCTGGGCAGCGCCAACGGAGGTCGTGAGGTCGTCAATGCGGTCGCCGTTGCCGTCGATGAATGCCGAGAGCTCGGCAACCGACGCCGAGAGGCGGCTCTCGAGGAGCGTGAAGCGGTTGTCGAAGGTCGCCGCGGCCGCCTGGACCGTCGCGTTGAGGTCGTGGAGCGCGTCGAGGAGTGCCGCGCGGCGGTTCTCCACCGTGTGCGCAAAGTCCACCACGTCGATGGTGCCGTCGCCGATCTTGTCCTGCAGCTCCTGGAGCGTCGTCGCGACCGTCGCCGCGGCGTCGTTCAGCGCGTCCTGGAGGTTCGACACATCGTTTGAGAGGCCCGTGACGGACGAGGACAGCGCGTTGAGCGTGGTCGTCGTCGTCGTGGCGAGGTTCGAGATGGACGTGTCGAGGCCGTTCGCGCGGTTCGTCAGCGTCGTGGCGGACCCGCTGAGCGTGGCGATGCTCGCGTCGAGCGTGGCCTTGGTCGTGCCGACGTTCGTGGTGAGGGTCGTGAGGCGGCCGTCGAGGGCAGAGAGCGCCGTGTTGGCGTTCGTGATGCGCGTGTTGAGGTCGCCCTGCTGCGTGGCCAGCGTCGTCGACAGCGTGTTCAGGCTGGTCGTGAGGCCGGTGTTCGCGTCGGTCACGCTCTGCTGGAGGGCATTGAGCGCGTTCGTGAGGGTCGTGCTGACGGTCGAGATGGCGTCGAGCGTCGTCTGCGTCGCATCCACGACCGAGTGGATCGTGTCGTTGACGGCAATCACCTGCATGGGATTGCGGCGGGTGGAGTGAGATGGCTTGCACCGAGGCACACAAACACACCAGAGCACACGCGCGCGAAACTCACATCGGCGGCGAGCGTGACCATGCCGCTCTCGAGGGGGTCGACGCTGAACGTGTACACATCGATGACGCACTGCGGGCACGGCTCGCAGTAGTCGTACGCCGGGTTGGGGTCGCCGTTCCAGTCGTGGCCGGCCTTGAGCTGGTACCCGCGCTTGCACTCGCGGCACTTGGTCCCCTTGTAGCCGCGCGTTCCGTCGCACGTGCACTTGTACTGGCCCTCGTGGCCGTCGTCCGTCGCCTCGCACCAGTCGCCGTCGGTGCCGTCGGCGTTGTTCACGCGGGGCGTAACAGCGACGCCGTTGCAGTCGCACTTGAAGCACTTGAGCGACTTGTCGGCGGCATCGAGCACGTAGCCCGTGCCCTGCTTGCCGGGCACGTCGGACCGCGTGGCGTCGCCGTAGTAGCCGCGCTCGCAGTCCTCGCAGTGGTCGCCCGTGGTGTGGCCGAGGCAGTTCTCGCACTTGGGGTCCTGCGTGTCGGGCTTGCAGTTCTCGATCGCCTGCGTCTGGTCAATGTTGCCGTTGCAGTTGCACGGGTTGCACGTCTCGAAGTCAGAGCACGTGAGCAGGTCGCCCGTGGGGTTCGTGTTGCACTGCCTGGGGCGGCCGTAGTACGCAGCCGTGTTGCACCCGTCGCACGTGGCGCCCGTGTAGATATGGCCGTCGGTGCCGTCGAATTGGCCGCCGTGTGCGCCGGGCTCCCGCGGGCACGCGCACTTGATGGCCTTGTAGATCTCGTCGTCCGAGGGGTTCTTCAGCTTGAGCTGGTCGAGGCCCGCCGCGATCGTGTGGTCGAGGTAGCAGTTGGACGTGAGGAGGCTTGCGTCAAGGGCGCAGCGGAGCGAGTCGCCGATCGTGGCGGAGGCGACGCCCGTGAACGTCGACTGAACCGAGTGGTAGCAGCGGCACGCGCGGCAAGGGATGCCGTTGACGGGATCGCCGAAGTAGCCCTGCTTGCAGCGCTCGCAGCGGACGCCCTCCGCGTTGACGTCGGCGCACGCCGTGCACTCGCCGGTGGTCTCCGTGCACGTCTTGGCGGACCCGAAGCACTGCGCCGAGCACGGGAGGCACGCGCTCGTGAGGTCGCGCGCGGTGTTCCCGTGGCCGTTGGCGAGGTTGTACGAGAGGCACGTGTCCGTGACGGCGTCGAGGTTGCGGAAGTAGCCCTCGTCGCACTTCTCGCACTCGCCCGCGTCGCCGTTCACCGTGTTGTCACCGCACTGGTAGCAGACGCCGTCGAACTCTTCGCAGATGCCGTCGCCGGCGACGGGGTCCTTCTTGGAGTGCGTGTTGCAGTTGCACGGCGTGCAGCCCTCGTACTTGATGTTCTCGACGTCCGCGGGGATCCCCTTGTCGTACGTCGACTGCTTGACGTGGAGACGCTTGTGCCCGGCCTTGCAAACCTCGCATTTGTTGTCGCCGCCGTTGCGCGTGTTGTCGGCGCACCCGCTGCAGACGCCCACGTTGCTGCACGTCGACGAGTGGTCGTAGCACTCGCACGGCTTGCACTTGCGGCCGTTCTGTCCGTCTCCGACGTCGTTCCAGAAGTTGGTCTTGCAGAACTCGCAGAAGGCGCCCTCCGTGTTGTCCAGACAGTCGCAGACACCGCCGACCTTGTCGCACATGGGGTCGCTCGTGCCGCCGACGGTCGTCGAGTGGTGTCCGTTGCAGCCGCACGCGACGCAGTCCTGTGTGGGAACCACCGTGCAGATCTTGGTCGTGAGATCGGGCAGCGCGAACGGGTAGCCCGCGTGCTCGGCGCACACGCGGTAGAAGCCGTCCTTGCACGTGTCGCAGTGCGCGCCCATCGTGTTGCCCTCGCACGGCTGGTCGTTGCCGTCAAAGTCCTTCATGCAGTCACCGCCCTTCGCCATGCACTCGTTGTTGCTGGTCGCCTTGTGGCCGTTGCACGAGCATGCCGTGCACGTGGCGCCGCCCTCGCCGTTACCCTGCGCGTTCCAGAAACCGTGCTTGCACTTCTCGCAGTGGTCGCCCTCGACGTTGTGCGCAGCATCGCAGTTGCAGACGCCGCCGTCCGGGTCGCAGATGGACTGGCCAGCGAGCAGGCCGGCGTAGCCCTTCGCGACGCCGTGGCTGTTGCACGAGCACGGCTTGCAGTCGTCCTTGGGGTCGATCGAGCCGTCCTTGAAGTCGCGGTAGAAGCCGGGCTTGCAGTACTCGCAGTGGGGGCCCTCCGTGTTGCCCTCGCACGCTTGCGCGCCGCCGTCGCGGTCCTTCATGCAGTCGCCGCCGAGCGCCGCGCACTCGTTGTTAAAAGACGCCTTGTGGCCGTTGCACTGGCAGTCGGTGCACGTGGCGCCGTTCGTGCCGTCGCCCTGCGCGTTCCAGTAGCCCTTCTTGCACTTCTCGCAGTTCGTGCCCTCGACGTGGTCCGCGTCCGCGCACGTGCACTGGCACGAGTCGGCCTCGCACAGGTCGTCGCCGTTAAGCAGCTTGTTGACCGAGTGCTTGTTGCACGCGCACTGGGTGCAGGCGTTCAGGCGGCACGTGGTGGCGGTCGAGACGTCCGTCGCCGTCGAGTTGCAGGTGCGGCAGTAGCCGGGCACGCAGGTCTCGCAGTGGTCGCCCTGCACGTGGCGCGACGCGGCGCAGGTGCACACACCGGTGGTGAGGTGGCAACTCTTCGTGCTGACGCCCTGCTCGAGCTCGTTGTGGCCGTAGCACACGCACGGCGTGCAGGGGCCCGTCAGCGGAAACATGAGCTGGAAGAAGGCGGCGTTGTCCGAAGCGATCGTCGTGCCGCTGATCGTGCGGCGCGCCTCAATTTCGGTGGGGCTGTACTCGGGGAGGCCGGGGCCGTCGCAGTTGGTGAGGCCGTCGGCGTTGCAGCTGTACTTGTCGAACGGGTTCTTGTTGCGGGGGTTGACGTACACGTTGAGCGCCTCGTCGCAGATGCCGCAGTTCGTGCCGGTCGTGCTGTGGCCGCAGGTCTTGCCCGGCGAGTTGTTGCCGTTGCTGTCGTACTCGGTGCACGCGCCCGTCTGGAGGTTGCAGAACTTGGAGTGGCCGTTGCAGATGCACATGCCGGTGACCTTGAACTCGTTGATCGCAAAGTAGCGCGCGTTCTCCGGCACGCGGTCGTTGAAGACGTCGATGCCGCTGAGGATGAGGCGGAGGTACCGGAAGCCGCGGTTGCCGAGGAAGCGGAGCGTGTTGCGCGAGTACGTGCCCACCGAGTACGTGAGCGAGCACGAGTCCGTGGCCGACTTGCACGTGTCCGTCGTGAACTTCTGGTCGATCAGAAGCCACGTGTTGTTGCCGTCCTGCCGGCCGTAGAGCTGGATGCCGGCGATCGTGAACGGGCTGCTGTCGCCGGAGAGCGTGAACGGGCGGTTCGGCATGACCACCTCGACCGTCGTCAGGAAGAACTCGCCGCCGAGGTCGACCTCGAGGCGGCGGTACGTCGGGTTGTTCGGGAGGCCCTCGCAGTCGTTGACGTTCTGCGCCGTCTGCGAACCGGCCGTCGCCTCGAGCGAGTTGGTGGCGCAGCGGGCGGCGGCCCACGAGTCGCCCAACAGCGCGTCCGTTAGGTACCCCTCCTCCGTAGACGTGCGCACGAACATGGTCTGCGTGTCCGTGTTGTCCGTGACGAGCGTGATGGCGGGGGACGTGCCCGAGGGCTGGACCTTGACGTACTTGGTGTTGTCGCGCACCGACTGGATCTGGAAGCGCGCCTGGCCAACGAAGGGGGCCGCCTCGGTGTAGCCGGCGACCGTGCCGGGAATGATGTTGAAGAGGAAAGAGTTGGACTCGGCCGTCACGGGGTACGGCGCCCACGAGAACTGGAGGGCGCTGTTCTCGTCCACGCTGAGGAAGAAGTTCTCCGACGAGAGGAACGTCGCAAACGTCTGCTGCGTGGTCGTGTACGTCGTGAACGGGAGGCCGGCGGCGGCGACGCCCGCGGCGAACTGGCCGAGACCGCCGCCGTTGGCGAGGGCGGCCTCGAGGTTGGCCTTCGTCATGATCTTGCCCGTGTTGTAGTTGCGCACGTAGACGGTCGCCTGCGTGGAGCTGCCGCTCGACATGAAGCCGCTGAAGTAGGCCTTGAACGAGGTGCCGGGGTATGCGGCGACGCACGCGGCCTCCACGGCGGACTGGAGCCAGCCCTCGAGGTCGCTGCCGTCGTTGCTCGCGCCGTCGAACGTCATCGTGACGTAGTCCTGCACGATCGTCCAGAGGGTGTCGACGCCCGCGACGGAGGGCGCGGCGAACTCGTTCGTGAAGATGGGCTCGCCCGAGATGGGGTCGACGGTGGTGATGCGGTTGATGCCGAGGAACTGGCTCGCCGAGAGGCTGCTCTTGCTCACGCGGACAAGGTCGAGCGCGAACGCGGGGTAGTCGGCCTCGCCGCCCGCGGAGTTCCAGTACACCTTGAAGCTCTTGCGCGTCGCGAGCGATGACTGCGACGCCTGCAGGATCGTGTACGACGTCGCGTTGAGGCGGAACCACAGGGGGTCGCTGGTGACCGTCGCCGCGGCGTTGTCCGTGATCTTCACGCGGTACTGGTACTTCTCGTAGCTCGAGTACGTCAAGCCAATGCGCATGGCCGTGTCGGACGCCGTGGGGGTGCTGAACGTGATGAAGGGGGCGAGCCCGTGGGCGGAGATGTCCACCCACGTGGACGAGTAGAGGGCAGCGACCTGCCACACGGACGTGTACGGAGCGGTACCGCCGGAGGCCGTCGCGGTGAACGTCTGCGGCGTGCCCTCCTGGAGGGTGATGATGTTGAGGCCAGCCTTGATTGGACTCTTGTAGTTCACGGAGAGGGCGGCGGACGCCGTCCCCAGGACGCACGCGGCGACCACAAGGGCAAGCGCCGGACGCATTCTCGCGGACGCGTGCCTGCGAAGACAGGCGAGGAATTTCATTCAACAAACGGAATGGTTGGCGGCCATAGCTCACGCGGCTGGCGAGAGAAGAGGTGACCCCTTGCAGGACAGGCTTACTACGCGCTAGTTAACAAGAGATGGCGAAAATAATGAAGACGGGAAAAAGGGATCGCAGAAACAGCAACAAAAGGACGGTTGCAGTCAGGTTTCGCTAAACGGCGGGCGTTGACACGCGCAGCACACAGCGGATGCGTCGCATGGGCGCTCGACCCTCACCTCCACGCCGAGCCGAACGGTCAAGGGCGCTCAGAACCAATTCGTTCCAGCGAATCGCAGTCAAGAGTGCCACGAGCGATATGCGCCGTCGACGAAAAGGCGATCGAACGGCCGCAGCGAATGAACACCCTTTCTATTGTGAGGGTCGTTGCGTGAAATGGCAAATGCCGGGCTGGCCTGTGCGGCCGGTGCGGGGAGGAATGTGGATGAGAGAGGGAGAGAGAGAGGGAGAGGGAGAGAGAGAGAGAGGGCTGGCCTGTCTGCGGGAGAGGAAGACTTGCGTGCGTGTGTGTGTGTGTGTGTGTGTGCCATGGGGTCGTTGGAGAGGGGAAGGCGGGGCTGTGCTTTGCTGCCCACACACGCGCCCATCGGGACAATTATTTTCGCCTGCAAATTTCGATGCGGGGCGACAATGTCATGCAGTCGTGCGGTGACTGCGGGCTCTGCGTGGCTGATGGGGCGCGTGCTCATTATTCACGGCGATCCACACACTTAATGCCGAAATTGGACATGTTGCAGAAAACAGGGGGAAGATGGGGCATAGTGGCCCATACACCGCCGGGGGCGGGGCAATGGCCCGTCGAATGACCTGCCTTATTTGGGCATCGATTGACATGCGCTGACAGACGTGACAGGCGCTGACAGAAAAGGAAATACGGATCACGTGATGTGTTTGGAACAACTACCCCGGATGCAAAGACAGTGGGAGAGCATTCGGGGTGGGAGTCCTGCGATTACTTCAAAAATAGAGAATTTTGGCCAAAGAGTTTTCGAGCCGCGCACACACACACATTGACACACGCATGCACAACACTTCGTTTCAGTCGCTTGCAGGCGCTCGCACTCGTCTGCATTCGTATTTATTCGCGCTGAGCAGGCTCATTGAATTGGCGCAGTTATACCAGCCTGCGGACGCTGCGTCGGCTTCGGTTCGCTCTGGCGGCGTCGTGGACCATTCGCACAAAGCGCTGTTGCTGAAAGGAAGCGCGGCATGTAGCCGGGCAGCCCCGGTCGTGGCGGTGCTACTGCAGTTCGCGGCGAGTGCCGCGTGAGTCGAAATGGCGCAACGGTCGCGGCTGACAGTGCCCTCGGTGGTGGTTGGTGTCACTGCGCGGCTGCAGCAACTGAACGGGCTTGACTAACGCGCCTTCCTGCTGTGCATCGTCGCAGACCGAAGAGGAGCCGGGGGCGACGGAGGAGAAGGTGAGAGCTGCAGCACGTGCGCCCACTTTGTGTCTGTGGAAGCACACATGAATTCGCACACGACGCGCAACACTCACTTCTGCACATCCCCAGCCCATGCCGCGGTCGCCTGGAAAGAGGAGACAGTCGGCCGACGCAAGCAATTACGAGCGAGTGGGTGTGGAGGCATTCATCAGGGCGCCTGTGCCTGTTGGGCCGCACTTTGACTTGCGTCATCCACACACTCACACTGCGGTGGCCCGCCGATCTGACCTCGTGCCTTGCGTCGCCACATTCACTTGCAGTTGGAAATTGGCGGCGCACCGTCACCGAGCGCCCTGCGCGTCACCGGCGGCACCCTGAACTCGAAGCGCGCGTCCATGCTTGCAGTGGCCGCCGCGGAGTTCGAGGCGACGAGTGGCGGCGACAAGCTCACGCTGAGTCCCGCGACCCTCAAGCAAGCGCACCAGGCACGCGCCAAGGGAGGCCACCACCACGTGACCGCGGCCTCTCTTTTTGCCGGGAATGGGGCTGACAGCGATGCCCTGTCCCAACGGAGCGACACGCACAGCCAGCAGAGCGGTTACGGGCACGGGTCACCGCGGGCAGCGCACGCACCGTCGGCAAACGGAGACGCTGCGTCGGTGCGGAAGGGCGACGAGCGACCGGGCGAGGGGGACGACGTGCCGCACCTGTCGAGGAAGATGACGCTGTGCGCGGCATCGAACGATGCGCTGGGAATGATGGACCTGCTTGCGCAGCACAAGGGGCTCGCATCCATTCACGACCCGCTGACGGGGTGCGTCTGTGCGTCGCCTCTGTATGGTCTGTTCTTAGCCTTCGTGTGGCCTGTGTTTCGCCTTGCATCCACTGCCGCGGTGTGAGTGGATGAGCTACCTGTGCGAACGCCGTGCCTGTTTCCTGTGCGTACTTTGGTGCGACTGCATCGCTGCCCCACTCACTTGCGTCGCAGAGGAGTCGCCGTGTGCTGCCAACGCACGTGACTATTCCGTGCCCTGGTTAATGCATGTCTCGTGTCGTCGCACGCTGCGCTGCTTATGGTGTGTGCCGTGTCGCTCCTTCCGACACGCAGTTACACACCGCTGCACTGGAGCGCCAAGCACGGAAACAAGGATGCCGTCCAGCTGCTCATCTCGTGCGGCGCCCCCGTCAACGCGCGGTCGCACGGCGGGTACACGGCGCTGCACCTGGCGTCCATGCACGGCCACGGCACGTGCGTGTCGGCGCTGCTCGAGAGTGGCGCGGACCCGAAGGCCATGTGTAACAGCGGACGAACACCACGTGACCTTGCGCGCGGCGGCATGGTCAATTTCCTTTTGAATGGTGCGCGCTGTTTGTGTTCGACCACCAATGACGGAGTGTGTAGCTCTTGCCTCTTTATGTCATGTGTTCAATGAGGAGGGTGATTTGTCGGATCGGTACATTACGTGTGCTATCGCCAGCATCCTTCACTGGCTTTCGTGCGTGAGTATTAACACGCAGTTTCCGGCGCAGGCACGACGCGCGAGGGCCCCACGCCCTTGACAGAGCCCGAGCCGAAGGTGGCGAAGCGCGCGAGCTTCAGCCTGCTGAACAACCGCAAGTCGCAGCACGCCACCCTCAGCGCGTCATCCGGGGCAGCGCTCGCCGCCGCGCTCGCCGCCTCCGAACCGGAGAATGCGCCGCACGTGTCGCGAAGGGGGAGCATGACGTCATCGGCCTCCGGCGCGCAACTCGAGGCGCACGACCAGTTTGCGTCGTCACACGACCGCCGCGCGTACTCGATTTCCATACTCAAGTCCAAGTCTGTGGGCCGCATGACCCATGGTAGGTGCTGATTGGGTGTGCGGTGTGGGTGGAGGGTGGGGAAGAGGGGCGTGCGGGTTTCTTCACGGACGTCGTACGGGGTCATTGCGCGCGGTTGATGCGATGTGTGGCAATGTGTGTGCGCCCGATCGTGCGTTTTTTGGTGCCCTGTGTCTGTGTCGGACGATTCTGAATACGCGCATCCTAACACGCGCACACCCCGTGTTTACAGCGGCCGCGGCGGCACCTCCTCCGCAGCAGTCGTCGCCGTCGCGCTCGGGCAGCGTAAAGCGACAAACATCGAATGCTTCGACGACGTCGAGTGCGAGCGCGCTTTCCACGGCGCCGACAGAGGTTTGTACTTCACACGTGTGAGGCGCACAAGCACTGGCTCACTCGGGACGCTGTTCCCCGCTGACCGCCTTGCCCCTCTCCCGCGTCGCAGCGAAAGCCTGTGGCCGCAAATCCGTCCGGTGCGCCCGTGCTTGAGTTTGAGGAGAGCTCCGAAGTCTGACACGCGATCGCCCTAAATAATGCTTCGCCGGCGTTGCTGCGGTGGTTTTGCCGCCATCGCAGTTGTTGTGCGAATCCGAATTAAGAACCCATCCAACCTGTCTTTGATCCCCTATTCTGCTGCTCACACTGCCTTCGAGGTCGATGCCCATCCCGTACTTGTGCACGCTCATGGATGGGGCCGTTCACTGTAACGCACGTCAAATGGACACACGCTGGCGCGCGCACACAACGCGGCGTCCACAGCTCAGTCCGCAGCCGGGCGTTACTTGGATGCGCCGCCGCCGAACCCCATCATGTCACCGAGTCCGCCGAGTCCGCCCGCCTGCATCTGGCGCATCATCCCTTGGATGCCCTGCATGCCGCCTGCGCGAAAAGAAGGAGGGTGTGGGGTCAGGGATGTCCTCGCACGGCACAACTATCCACACCTCGGCCATGGCTTTGGCGCGTCACAAGTGCACGCCACGACTGTGACACTCGGCGCACGCAGGGGCCACCGCTGGTGTCGCACGCACCCATCTGCTTGAGGATGCGCGGGTCCATCATCTTGGCCATCTGCTGATTCAGCTTGCTCATCTGCGCCGCGTTCACGTTGCGCGACATGTCGCCGCCTGGGGGAAGCGGTCCAGGCATCGGCGAGAGATTAGGTGCTTGCGGCGACAAGACATCGCAACCGATGTGTGAGTGAGAGCGCGTGCGTGGGATACAGCGTATGCTGGCATGTGTGTGCGTGCGAGCGTGCGCGTATGTGTGTGCGTGGGATACAGCGTATGCTGGCATGTGTGTGCATGCGAGCGCACCCTTGAAGAGGCCCTTGATGCCGCCCATCTTCTTGACCATCTGCGCAAACTTCTTGTACTGCGAGAGAAGGTCAGAGACCTCCCGCGGGTGCACGCCGGCGCCGCGGGCAACGCGCGTCACTCGCGTCTGCTGCGCCGTGAACATCTTCCCGTCGCTGTCGAGCTCTGGTGTGCGCGCGAGTGTTGATTGCGCGGAGGGACAACAAATCAGCACAGTGCGTCAAATGGAGGCGTTACGAAGAGTGGTAACGCACTCCGAGTCTGCGCAGAAGCAAGCAAAACACCTCTCCCCCTCCTAGAAAAAACAATCCAGCATACAAATCAACCGCAAAATTATCAACTACAGACGCAGACGCACCGTCGTCCGTCATCGAGTCCATGATGGTCATGCATCGCTTGAGGCGGCGCATCGACTCCTGCTCGCCGCCCTTGGTGAGAAAGTCGCTACCGAATCCCGGGATCATGCCGAGGATCTTGCCCATCGGACCCATCTGGAGGATGTTCTGGAACTGCTCGTACATGTCGCGCAGCGTGAAGATACCCTGCTGCAGCTTGTCCATGAGCTCCTTGTTGTCGTCCAGCTTGAGGTCCTGCACGAGGTCAATCAGGCCGCCGACGTCCCCCATGCCTGCAGTCGCGTGCGGCTGCGTCAGACGAGAGGGGCGGGACAAGGGCACAGCAACACAAATCGCATGCGCACGCACAGTGGCAGGGTAGCGTACAGAGGGCACGGACGACAACACAGCGTGACGCACCGAGGAGCTTGCTGATGAACGGGCGCGTCTGGAACCGCTCAAATTCGTCCATGTGCTCGCCCGTGCCGATGAAAATAATGGGGCTCTGCGTCGCCGCCACGCTGCACAGGCACACACAGTCAGAGAGCACATCCCTCACACACGACGACAATCACACGCGCATGCTAGCAGAGGCAAAAGCAGCTGTCACGTGCAACAGTAAAATACCCACGCGGAGAGAGCGCCGCCGCCCTTTGCGTGGCCGTCGAGCTTGGTGATGATGACGGAGCCGACAGTCACTTGGTCGTGGAAGGCCTGGGAGCAACGACGGTTGTCAGAAGGGCGATTGTACGTGTGTGCACATGTGTGTGCGAGTGTCTGGTGGGACGTGCGTGATCGCACAGCGACAAAGAGACAGCGCCGACTGCGGAGAGAGGGGTGCGCAACACACCTTCGCCTGTGCCTCGGCGGCCTGGCCGATGGTGGCGTCGAGGACAAACACCGTGTTGTCCGGCTGAACGGCATTTGAAATCTGAAGCATCTCCTCAAACAACTCCTGCTGCTGCTTATGCCTGCGAGATCACAGGGGACACGCACGGACGTCAGTCCGACCCGGAGGCTGAAGTGCGCTTGCCTACCATTTACATCGCTCGCACCCCCCCCCCAACA
>CALSCQ010003162.1:0-124643 GCA_943704525.1 Pigoraptor vietnamica | reverse complement strand
GGGGGGGGGGGGGGGGGGGGGGGGGGGGGGGGGGGGGAGGAGGAGTCATTGATTGCACGTGTTTGCCACGAGCATGCTTCTGACGCGATGTCGCGTGCGCAGGTGCGAACGACGACTTCCTCATCGACTTCAACAAGGTTCAGCGCGCGAACAGCATTTGCGTCGTCGTGAACTGCTTCCACGGCGGCACTTTCCGCGACGTCGAGGGCCTCAACCTCAGGTTCGTGGCGGAGGACTCTGGCGCCGAGCTGTGCTCGTTCAGCCTTCCCTCGGCCCACCGCGACGAGAACCAGGGTCTCATCTTTGGAAAGGTGCGTTGAGCGTCCGCGCGCGCGCGCGTGTGTGTATGTGCGTGTGCGTGTGGGCGCGTGTGTGGCTTCTGTGCGTGCGAGACGCGTGTGTGCATGGAATCTTATTTGCTCGTGTCAATTTCCTGCAGCTGTACAAGGAGAAGGGCGTGTGGAACGCGCTTGCCATCGGAACTCCCGCCGCCGGCAGCAATTACGAGGACCTGTTGCCCGAGCTCCGAAAGTGAGTGACCCCCCATTATATGTGTGTGTATCGAGTTTCGTCAAGCCGTTGCTGACATGCTCCCTCTTCCCTCAGATACCTTCCGGCGCCCCCCAAGCGCGATGCCAAGTGAACGCTCAGCGAATCGCGGCGCGTTGCGTTAATGCACAGCTCTATACAGTCCGTTTGCGTTTGTGAAAAACGAATCGTTCAGCGAGTTACATCGAGTTACATCAAGGAACGCCTTGACGGGAAACAGTATGAGTCACAATGTGAGCGAAAGTGCGGTAGCGACCAAGTCAGCGCACACGCTGCTAATATCGAGATCTCCACATGTATTGGCCCATTGACCCTAGTCCATTCGGCGCCGACACCTCAGTTGTATGTCATGTACCGCGGCGTCGCGCTGAACTTGGCGTAAGACTTGATGACCTTGTTGACGGCATCGAGAAAATCCTTCTCCGTCGCCACCTGCGCAAGCACGAGAACACACGCGTGAGTTGGTGCGAGACTGACGGGCAGTCACGCAGCGAATGGCTCGAACGGCACCTTTCGTCGCGCGCGAATAGCGAACATGCCGGCCTCGGTGCACACGCTTCGAATCTCGGCACCTGCACAAAATCGCGCAAACAAAACAACAGTTTGAGCTCATCGTTCTAACTGAGTCTCCGTCACACGACTTCATCAACGCCCGCCGTTCCAACGCATTCTCTCCCTCGCTCACCAGTGCTGTTGGGGCAGAGGCGCGCAAGCAATTCGTAGCGAATGTCGCGCTCGACGCTCATCGACTTGGCGTGGATTTTGAAGATATGGGCGCGGCCCTCCAGGTCCGGGAGCCCAAACTCCACCTTGCGATCGAGACGCCCCGGCCGGAGAAGCGCGGGATCGAGCGTGTCGGGCCTATTGGGAGCCAAAAGTACGCATGAGTCAACAACAAAGCCATGCCGTGGGCACACATGCCAGACAAGAAAAGACGCACGATCTCATGCACTCGTGCACGGCCTCTCAAAGTTTCAAACATGTCGTCTTCCCAAATTTCGACCCCGTCGGCCGCACACGCACCTGTTCGTTGCCATGAGGACCTTGATGTTGCCGCGGGGATCGAAACCGTCCAGCTGGTTGATCAGCTCGAGCATGGTGCGCTGCACTTCGTTGTCGCCGCCCGCACCGTCGTCGAAGCGCGCGCCGCCGACGGCGTCAATCTCGTCGAAAAAGATGAGGCACGCCTTCTTCGTGCGGGCCATCTCGAACAAATCGCGGACCATACGCGCGCCCTCGCCGACGTACTTTTGCACAAGCTCAGACCCAATCACGCGGATGAACGTGGCGTCCGTGCGATTCGCCACGGCGCGCGCGCACAGCGTCTTGCCAGTGCCCGGCGGACCGTACATGAGGACGCCCTTCGGGGGATCAATGCCGAGATTCACAAAGCGCTCCGGGTGAAGAAGCGGCGTCTCGACGACCTCGCGCAGCTTCTCGATCTGCTCCTTGCAGCCGCCGACGTCGTTGTAAGTGATGTCGGGCTTCTCCTCAACCTGCATCAGCGTGACGGTGGGGTCGATCTTGGGCGGAAGCGGAATCTGAATCTGGTACTTGTTCCTGTCCACGCCGACGCGCATGCCCTCCTCGACGTCCGTCGGCGCCACACGCTCCCCGAGGCCGACGACAAACTTTGCAATCTGCTTGACGTTAATGATGTACTTGGCGTCCTCGTCGCTGCCCGCGTTGATAATCTTTGTGCAGCGGGCCACCTGTGCGCAGTCCGCTTGTATAAGCAAAGCACGCAGACAAACCAGCGTGCACACCAACAGCCCAACAACACTTCCCCAACAACCGCTTTAGACGGACAGCAAGCTGAAACCAGCGTGCACACCAACAGCCCAACAACACTTCCCCAACAACCACTTTAAACGGACAGCAACGGCGTCCACGCATCAGCGTGCACACCAACAGGCCAACAACACCTTTCCCAACAGCCAGCAAAAGTGCATCCACACGCACCTGCAAAGGCTGTTCCTCCTGCATCATCTGTCGGTCCGCGGCGAGATCCCACATGGCCGGGTGCGCCAGGCCAGTGTCGCTCTCCTTGATGCCCGACAGTTCGTTCACTTTCTTCACCGCCGCCTGGATGTCGTCCTCAACCTTCTTGATTCGCTGCGTGTACGGCCCCACTCCCTGTCCGCGAGCAGAATGCACACGAATAAGACACGGGATGCACATTCCTCGCAAACGCACTAACAAAGAGCGACACTCACATATGTCTTGAGGACAGCGATGTCCGCCTCGTCGAGCGCTGCAACACGGGTTACAACATCAGCAACCGACCCAGCAGAATAACAGATGTGCTTACATATGTACGTACCTTGGATAGGCTTGTCATCCTCGCCCTTCTCATCCTCGCGCACGCGGCGCATGTCGCCTCCGAGATAGTCCTTGCCCATTTTTCAGGGGATGGCGTTCGCCACACACAAGAAAGTAAAAAAGGTTACTCGCTCAGCGACGAACACCGAGCCGATTTCGACGCAAAGTCAAACAGAGGCGTTACGGATGCGCCCTAGCCTTTCAACGCAAGCCTTTCACCCACAACGCACGATAGCCGCAGACACTGTCAATAAGAGAACGAAGCTCATTATGAGAAACGCTCCAGATGTGATTTCGATCGACCAGTGTTTCGGTTTGCAAGTCGTCAGCTGTATGGCCCGAGTGGTGGGAGACTTTTTATTTGAAAATTTCAAAGATTTTGAAGATGGAGCAACAGAAGTCCAAATAAATCTGTCGAGAACAAAAGTTCTGGGTGGGTTACTCTGGTCACGTGAAGGAGATATTCCGATATATCGGAAATGCTGTTACCGAGTCGGAAAACTGGAACCCAGAACTTTTCACAAACCGTGCTTTCGCAAGTCGGACCCTTGTACATCTTTACGCAAAGCCAGTGACGCATGACGTGCCCCATGGAGGATGGACCGTGACAGCGGGCGAGAGATAGATCGGCGCCGCGACCGGAGCGACGACAGTCGGCGCGATGCACGTGACAGTCGACGTGGGCGGAGCCGAAGTCGCAGCAGGAGCAGGAGCAGGAGCAGGAGCCGGGGGCGTGACGAGAAGAGGAGAGACGATGCTCGGAGAGATTCCCGAGATGCCGTGAGGGAGCGCTCGCGTGACCGGGAAAGGGATCGGGACGGACGCCGTCGCAGCCGAAGCCCGCTTGACCGGCCGAGTGTTGAGCGGCGGGAAAGAAGCAGAAGTCCAGGCCGTGACGTGCGGGCGTCTGCCAATGAGCGAAAACGCAGTCGGAGCAGAAGCAGGTCGAAAGGTACGGTGTGAAAAGTGGCTGCGTTTGCGGGCGTTTCTAGTTTATTGACGGATGAAATGTCGCAGACCGGCGAAAAGGCCGGGACGAAGAAAGTTCATCGTCAGACAACTCCGGTAGCAACAGCTCGAGCGCCTCTGATAGCAGCAGCGGATCGAGCTCTGAAAGCGGCTCGAGTTCTGAAGGTATGGATGGGTGTCTCGCAGTCGACGCACTGCCTTCGTCAATATGCATCGTGTCTGGCGCCACATCGCGTCTTTTTCATTCGATGGGTTGTGGCGTCCATGGGTTGCTCGTCCACGGTTTTGGCTGATTCGGCGCTTGCGTACGTTGTTTTCAGAGCGGCGAAAGCCAAAGAAGAGCAGCAAGCACAAGAAGAGCAAGAAGCATAAGAAGACCAAAAGGGTGCGGCCGTGTTGTCCACTGGTTTGAAATTTGCGCATGAGTTCCTCGTCATCGATGTGGTGGCGTTCATCTATCGGTGTCAACATGGTGGTGTCCGCACGCTGAATGTAACTCTTGGATGGGCAAATGGCTTGTGCAGCATAAGAAGGACAAGGATGGCGACGGACCGGTAAAACTTTCAAAGGTGCGGCAGTCAACACATAGAATTCGCTTGGAGGTGTTGTGTGTGAGCCGTCTGACGCTGGGGTTGTCGTCATGTGTCGAATGGCAATGCAGTACATGAAGGATCGTGCACGGAGCGCAATTTCCGGGAAGAAGATAAAGATGAAGCTCAAGAAATCAAGCGAGGACAAGGAGGTGCGAAACATGCCGGCTGTCAGTTGGCGGGAGCAAGCCCTGTGATGTCGGACTTGCTCACATTTGCTCTTGTGCGCGCAGAGAGAACGGAACAGAGAGCGACTGCTCGCTTTCCTCAATGAGACGCATTAAAAAAAAATGTGGCAAAGTGAGTGTTTGTCGAAGATTTGACTTGCGTTCACCGTACAAGTCTTTGCCCACAGATCTGCGTGGCAAAGAGTGAGTGTTTATCAAGATCAAGGCTTTGAATTTGACTTGCGTGAGTTCACCGTACAAAGTATATGCCCACAGATCTCAATTCTGCGTTGTCGAGACGGTTATTATTGCTAATGAAAGGTGTCCTGGTGTGAGGGGTTGCAGCGAAAAGTGCGCAGGAAGAGAAGAACCGCAGCGCTTTCCGACTGTGTGGCGGGAAAGATGGACGCACGTGCCCCATCACATCCTGAAAATTATGTAGCGATGTCGCCGGACAATGCAAATGTATAACAAAATGTATTGGAAATTTTAACTACTTCTCTGCAAACAGTATTTCATCAGAAACGGTATTAAAAAGTAGAATAAAGTACATTATAAAAATTAAATATCATAACAGTCTGAAACAGAAAACGCGGGAACGACAGCATGGTGCTGGACCAGGCCCCATTCTCGCACAGCCTCTGGCAACGCGCGCAGCACATTATATGCACACGCTGCGCGCGCTTTTGTGCCCGAGTCACTTCAGGAACCTTCGTGGTTCTCCTGCGGCGGTGGCTTGCAGTGCACGCCGCTCGCTTGTTTGTCGACTATCGCACCAACTGTGCGTGAACCACGGCCGTGGCGCAATCCACGGAATAAGGAGTTCCCAAACCATCCTCACAGCGTCTCGGTGAGTTTAATCCCACTTTGTGTGCATTTTCCACTCGGGAGTTGCTGCGCCCCACAACTAAACGCCCTTGCTTGTGTGATGTTGGTGCTTGACGCAGAACGAGCGCGTGAGGGGGCTGAGCACTTCGTCGTGTCTGCGCGCCCCGAGCGCAGCCCCCAGAAATGGACGGGCGTCGCGGGGGGCCTCCCAAGGGAGCCTCAACGGGGAATGCGAATGCGAAGGGAAAATCGAGCGGTGTTTCAACAGCAAACATGTTTCAGGCGCTCGATGGGGCGGGCGACGAAGCTGCGGCGGCGTCGGGGGGCAAGCAGAAGGGAAAGCAGGCAAAGAACACGGGCGCTTCTCGATCCGCGGCGCCAGAGCAATCGGTGCGGGCGGATGCTGCGAAGCCCGCGGCGAACGCGCGGAACGGGCCGTCGAGGCAGGCGGCGCAGTCGAATAATGGGGCAAAGGGGACTGCGGCTCCGGCGAAAGGCGCTACCAAGGGCGCGCCGGAGGCCGAGTCGGTCGAAGAGCTGCTGGAATCCCTGCCGGAGTTGGAGTACTCTGACGAGGAAGGCACATTGCCTTCCTCGGGCGCAAAGGAGGGTCCGCCCGGTCGAGATGACTTTGATGACGACGAAATTCCGGCGCTGGTGGATTCGGAAGACGACGAAGACGATATGCCGTCGTTGCACTCCAGCGGGGAAGAGTCCGAGCAGGAGAAGAAGCCTCCGGCGACAAAGAGCGCCGCGTCAAGCGGCAACACGGGTCGACCTGCTGCGGCCGATGTTGATGGGGGGATTCTGACGGACTCGTCGTTCGACGAGAACGAGCTGGAGATTCTCTCCGACGCCACTTCCGACAGCTGTCCGGACCTAACGTCGCACGACGAGGACGACGAGGGGTGGGGTACGGAGGAGGACGAGCACGCCGCCCGCGAGAGCAAGGCGCCGGTGAAGGGCGGGCGCACGCAGGCGGTTTTCGGCATATCGGGGAACGCGAAGGCTGACGATGCCGGCAAGAAGGCCGCGCCACCAGCGCAGCAGCAACCGGCGGCAGGGAAAGGACAGCAGCAACCGGCGACAGGGAAAGGACAGCAGCAACCGGCGGCGGGGAAAGGACAGCAGCAGCCGGCGACGGGGAAAGGGCAGCCGCAGGGGTCGAGCGCTGCGCCGGCGTCGAAGGGCAAGGAATCGCAACCACAATCGCAGCCGCAACCGCAGCCGCAGCCCAACGCAGCCAAGAAAGCTGCCGAACCGCCGAAGAAAGCGCCCGCGCCTCCGCCATCGCAGGGTAATGACGACAATATTCCCGACCTTTTGGAAGACTCGGACGAGGATTTGCCCGACCTTGTCGCGGGCGAGGACGACGACGTCCTCCCTCCAGCGCCCTCGGCCGCGAAGAAGCAGCCGCAGCCGCAGGCCGCGTCGACGATGGGCGGCATGCGCTCTGGATTCCTTAACAAGGCCGCGGCGCCGCCTCCGCAGCCGCAGCAGACGCAGAGCGAGCAGGAGTATGCGCGCTACGTGGAGTCGGGCGGTAGCGGCGATCAGACGTGGCTCGGCCGTTTCGCGGAAGCTGGCGACTTGGGCGCCATTCGCACGCGTCTCGCCATAGCGAAGAAAGGCCTCTACCGGCGCGACTTTCTCGACACGTGCTACCGCGCGGTCAAGAACGGGCGGGAGGGTGTTGTGGACGAGCTCCTTCGGCGCGTGCAGACCGGCGACATCAAGTACATACGCGAGGCCGCGCCGCTTGTGACCGACGTTGTGGCGCACGTCTTTGATTCCGGGGAGAGGCTGTTGACGACCGCGATTGCCAAGAAGCACATCGACCTCGCGCTGATGCTCATGTCGCGCTACGGCTGCAAGCCGTCGCTGGAGGATGTGCGCTTGTCGCTCTTCTCGAACAGCGACGGGCTCGTGGGCGAAATTGTCCGCAAGATGCCGCGTCTGTCGGACGTCACGGGGAGGGCGCAGTCGGGCGCGGACGCGTGGCTGCTGGAGATGTTGAGGCGAAACGTCCCGGACGAGGTGTTTCAGGCGCTTTTGGACGTCGCCTTCAACGACCGGATTCCCACGGCGGGTAACAAGTCGCTTGCGCAGCTGGCGGTTCAGCACGGTCGCGCCGATCTCGTGGGACGCCTCGTGCACAAGTACGGTATGGCGACGTTCATGAGCGTGCCGTCCGGGGAATCGCCGCTGCTCATGGCGTGTCGCAATGCGATGACGGACATTGTCAAGACGATAGTCGAGGGTGGTAAAGAGCAGGTGTCCAAGTACCTGGACGTCGCGGACGGTGGCGGAAACACGCCCCTCATGTGTGCGATCAAGTCGCGACCGGCGAGCGGCAACTTCACTGCGAGGGACGATCTCGTTGCGTACCTCGTGGGCCTCAACGTCAGCCTCGCCGACAGGAATCACGACAAGGAATGGGCCTTGTCGCTCGCTCTCGACGCCCCGCAAAACGAAGCGATTCTCGATACGCTGATGAAGCGCACCACGGTCGAGGCAGAGCTGGAGACGGCGGTGTCCCGCAGCAGGACGGATGTGTCTGCGAAGATCGTGGCGTATGCGGCGCGAAAGGGTGTGCTGCACAGCGGAGAGTTCAAGGCGTCCGGCATTTCCATCTACGCGTTTGTGAGCGAGAGCAGAGACGGGTCGTTCGTGGACGTTGTCGAACAGCTGATCAACCACGGCGCCGCTGTCAATGCGAGGCGGAAAAAGTCGCTCGAGACGCCCCTTCACGTCGTGTCGGACCCGGCGATGGCGCGCCTGCTGATCGCAAAGGGCGCGGATATAACGCTGGGCGATGCGAACGACAACACCCCGCTTCATCTCGCGTGCGATCGCGGCGACGTGGACGTGATCCGGGAGCTCATCGACGCCGGTGCGAGCGCAACAGTGCAGAATGCCAAGGGACAGACGGCGTTCGTGCTTGCGCGCAACAAGAACGTGCGCAAGGCCCTCCAGGACGCCGTCGACGCGCGCGCGCAGCGCCTGGCCAAGGCGGCCGCGTCGGCGCAGGCGGCAGGCGCAGCTGCTGCGGAGGGCACGAAGAAGCGCAAGAAGAAGAAGAAGGCGGCGGACGGCGAAACGGAGAAGTACGACGAAGCGACGCGCCTCCACGAGCTGCGCAAGGCGGACTTGAAGACGGAGGAGGCCGCCCCTGGCACGGCCGAGAAGGACGACGAGGACGAAGGGGACACGCGCACGCTCGCGGAGAGGCTACTTGTGGAGCTCGAGACGTCCGGATTCAAGGAACCGCCGCCCGACCCTTCCACATCGATGGATGCGGACGAAGGAGTGCAGGAGACGGCACCTGCCGCGGCGGTAGCGACGCCCGTTCCGGCGGCGACTGCTCCGCTGTCCGATGCGGCCCCTGTTGCAGCAACCGACGCAGTGAGTGCGCCCGCCCCGCAGCCCACCCTGTCGTCCGCGGAATTTGCGCAGCCGCCGTCCGAGGACGAGGCCGATGATTCCGCCGACGACATTATTGCGAGTGAGCCCGCGACTGTCATTTCTGCGCCCACGACCGAAGTGCCCGCGGGGAAGCGCACGATCACGTCTGTTGTGCGCGAGCTCTTGCAGACGACGTTTGAGGGCCTGCCGTGGGAGATTGTGTTCACGCGTGCCGCGAAGGAGACGATTCTGACGCTAGAGAGCCGCCTGCGTGTGGCGCTGATCGAGAAGCTGCGCCTGCTTGCGTCGGGGTTCTGGTCCAAAACGCTCGCGAAGGGCCTCGTCGGCGTGCCCCCCACACTCCGGCTCTACGAGCTCAAGCTCACCAAGGGCGCCCGCGTGCTGTGGGAGAGGGGCATCGACTTCTCCGAGCGCACACGGATGTACACGGACACGATTCGCGTGTGGTCCGTGCACATGCACCACGACGACGTCCCCAACGGCATCGCCTACGTCGTCGGATGCCACCGTCTCGGCGCGCACGCGAGCATCCGGAAGCGCTTGCAGGCGAACAAGGGCGAGACGGCCCTGCGAGACGCCGACGGGACGGAGCTGCGCATCCCTCACACGTACACACTGCTCGACGCCGGTGCCGCCCCTACGGAATCGTCGCCACACTTTGACTCTCTCGAGGAGACGCCGGCACCCATGCGCGCGGATGGCGACTCGGAGATGACGTACTTCCCTCCTGCGTCGGCCTCTCAGAACGCGTACACGATCATGAAGTTCTACTCTCTATCGAACGAGCTCTTCCGCGTGCTTCTGCACACGGCGCTCGAGCAGCAGCCGCTGTCGCACGTGGACCTGGCCTTCCGCGCCGACCAGACCGAGTCGATGCTGATCAACCTCACGCCGACGCCGCCGAGCTCCATCCTCCTGCTCGGGCGCAGTGGTACGGGCAAAACGACCGTCGCCGTGCAGCGCATGTGGGCAAAGTACCGTGCGGGCCGGATGATCGCCGGCGTCGATGCCGCGGCGACCGAGCAGTCGGCTGCTCACGGCGACGAGGGGAAGAAGCCCGAGGATGCGCCCGACGGGACTTTCACGCGGCGCCAACTGTTCGTCACGCGCAACAAGATCCTGAGGGACCAAGTGCGCAAGTCATTCCGAGGGCAGCAGCAGGTCTACATGCAGGGGCGCGGCGAGAAGTTCGAGCCAACGGACGTCATTCCGGCGTCATTCTCGGCGGAGGTGATCGGCGACGGCCACTTTCCGATGTTTCTCACCGCGACCGAGTGGCTCAGCATGATAGACGCGACCCTGCCGGAGCCGTTCTTCCCGCGCAACCCCGACGGCACTGTCGCTGCGCAGGAGTTCAACATTGAGTGGCACGAGGAGATTGGGTCGCTAGACGCGCTCCCGTCGCTCGACGACGGCCTCGACGACATGGACGTGGCGAAGGCGGAGGGCGCGGACGGTTCTGCTCAGCAGCAGCAGCCACAGCTGAACAGGTCCGGGTCGCGGCGCGAGGTGGACTACGCGTACTTTGAGTCGCACATGTGGCCGAAGATGGTCTCGAACAACGCGCGCGCGGCCAAAGCGCTGTCCCCGAGCACGGTCTTTACAGAGATCTTCTCGTTCATCAAGGGGTCGATGCTTGCGATGGAGCGCGAGCGCGGGCGACTGAGCCAGGACGACTACCTCAAGCTGCCGACGAAGATGGCGCCGTCCTTCCGCCCGGGGGACGCCGGCGACGGCAGCGAGGATGTCGGGCGTGGGCTGATCTACCACCTCTACGAGCGTTACGAGAAGATCAAGCGCGACGAGAACTGCTACGACATTGCGGACGTCATTTGGCACATCTACCGCCAGATAGCGACGCACGGATACCGCGGCGTGCGCATCGACAGCATCACGGTCGACGAAGTGCAGGACTTTACTCAGGTTGGGATCGTTGGAGTTTCAAGGGCACAATATATGAAAATGCTCATGCTGTGCGTATGCACGCGGTCACCCGCCGCGCTTGAGTGCTAACGAGTCTTTCGTTCCTCTTTATTCTTGCAGGCTGAGCTGCGCCTGTTCCTGCTTGTGGCCAACGACAAGAACGACCTCTTCCTCACCGGTGACACGTGCCAGACAATCGCCCGCGGCGTTGGCTTCCGCTTCCAGGACGTCCGGACGATGTTCCACGCGGAAGCGGAGCTCCAGCAAGCTCGCGCGCGCGCACTGGATCAGCAGGCGGCGAAGGAGGGCGCGGAGGGCGCCGCCGCCGATGCCACGAACGCGAACGGCAGCGTTGCGGGGGCCGCTCGCGTGGACTGGCAACAGCTCGTCCCCGTGCAGGTCCCGCGCATCCACCAGCTGACGGTCAACTATCGCACGCACTCCGGCATCCTCAACTGCGCCAACGCCGTCGTCGAGATGCTCATCAACTACTTCCCGGCGAGCGTGGACAAGCTGAAGCGCGAGCGGGGCCACTTTGAGGGGCCTAAGCCGCTCCTCCTTTCCGAGACGAATTCGGACGACCTCTGCGTGTTGCTCGTCGGGTCCGACAAGAAGGCCTCGCAGATTGAGTTCGGTGCTCACCAGGTGTGCTGCGTTGCTTGTATTCATCGCAGATGTGCTGGCTAAGTGATAGTCGAAATGTGCTCGGAAAATGCCTGTGGTGTGTTTACCAGGGCGCCGCTCTCTCGCAGGTTATTATCGTTCGGTCTCAGGAAGCGAAGAACTCGCTTCCCGAGGAATTTGACGGCGCGCTCGTCATGACGGTTTTCGAGGCGAAGGGACTCGAGTTTGACGACGTGTTCCTCTACAACTTCTTCCACGACTCCCCGGCGGACAAGGAATGGCGCGTCGTCACGCAGTACGAGCAGGATACGCATGCTCAGCAGCCGGAGGGCGCCGACGAGGATGTCGCCGAGATCACGGACTCGATCGACGCACCGCGCCCCCTCAAGTTTGACGAGAAGCAGCACATCCTGCTTGGCGAAGAGCTCAAGCACCTCTACACGGCGCTCACGCGTGCGCGCGTCCGCGTCGCCATCTACGACCAGTCCGTGTCGAAGCGCCAGCCCATGTTCCACTTTCTGCAGGCGCGCGGGCTCGTCGAGACGGTCTCTGTGCTCCGTGGGGAGCAGGCGTCGAGGGGGAGCGGCCTTGCCGTGGGCAGCAGCGCGGCAGAGTGGCGCAAGCGCGGAAACAACCTGTTCGAGTCGCAGTGCTTCTCGCTGGCAGCCCAGTGCTACAAGAAGAGTGGCGACAGGCGCCTCGAGCGGCTCGCGCTCGCGCGCCAGCTCACGAAGCGCGCGCAGTACGAGACCAACGAGCGTCGTCGTCGCGAGATGTTCTTCGAGGCCGGCTACCACTTCCTTTCCGTGTCGAACGGCGCGTACGCCGCGCGCTGCTTCTACACTGCGGGCGAGTACGACTTTGCGAGCCGCATCTACCGTGCACTGGGGGAGTTCAAGCTGTCCGCACAGTGCCGCCTGCGCTCGGGCGACCGCGAGAGCGCGTCGGCGATGTTGGTCCAGGCCGGCATGTACGAGCACGCGCTGCAGTTGCTCCGCAAGGCGCGGCTGTACGACAAGTGCATCGAGCTCCTCGAGCAGCACCCCGAGTTCCGCCCCGCCGGCAACCAGTCGGTCGCGCAGTTTGCGCAGCTCGCCGCCGCACATCACCATGCGCGCAAGGACACGGCCGCGGTGCTTCGCGCGGTCGAGCGCCTTCCCCTGCAGGAACAGGTCGCTTTCCTCACGCGTTACGGCTACGCGGACCAGCTCGTCAAGATGCTCACGAAGGCAGGGCACCGCGCGGAGGCTGCCGAGGTGCTCGCGAACTCTGGCCAGGTGGCGCGCGCCGCCGAGCTACTCGACGACGCCAAGGCTACGAAGGACGAGCGCCGTCGCGCCGCAAACTTTTATGCGAAGGTCGCGACGGCTTCCAAGGACAAGGGCGAACAGGAGGTCTACCTCCGACGGGCGCTGAACATCTTCTCGGGCCTCGGCGCGACGGACGAGGAGAGCGGCGTTAAGCTTCTGCTTGGCCGCGCCCTCAGCGACGAATTGATGCTCCGCGACGCACAGACCGCGTACCGTGCGAAGGGGAACACTTACGGCGAGGCTGTCGTTCAGCTGGCCATGCTGCGTCGTTTTGCGGTTCTCCCCGTGAAGAAGGTCGACGCGCGGTCGGCTGAGGCAGCGCCGAGCGGCGAGCTCATGCTGCCGGAGGCTGCACTGATCATTCGGTCGATCGTGGAAGCCCTCGAAGTGGCGCGGCTCTACTACAAGGTGGCCGTCGAGTTTGTCCGGCGCATTTCCGTGGCGGAGGCGTCGCTCCCCGCGGTGCAGTCGGACGTCGTGATGCAGTGCGAGCGCTTCTACGACATTCGCCGCCGCGAAGAGGACGGTCTGCTGGTGATCGACTCTGCGAACATCATGTATTCGCAGCTGCTGCGCGACCACCGCGTCGAGCAGGGTCTCGCGGACGTGCCCGGTTCGCGCGGCACCCTCTTCGTCGTCGATCCTATGGTCTTTTGGCGGACCATCGCGCGCGAGGCGGCCTGGCGGTCGGTCGAGGCACTGCGCATGGCCCAGCTCAGCGCCAAGTCGTCGATCCGCCGCGCAGTCACTTGCCACGCCGCGTCGCTCGGAATTGAGTGTCCTAGCAAGGAGAGCTGTGCCAAGAGCCACGAGCCCGTCAGTCGCGAGCGCATCGAGGCGTGCTTTCGCCTCGCTGAGCTTGCTGCGCTGGCGACGTCCAAGGGACGCGCCCGCGTGTTTGAGCTCGCGCCGTTCTTCCGTCGGAGTCTCCCAGAACACATTTCGGGAGAGGCCGTCGACGACGTCCGGTCACTCAGCCCCGCGAACGTGGGCGCAGAGGACCCCGGGTGGTTGCCGTCGTGGTTCGACGATACGGCGCTGCAAGAGGCCGTTGACGTGCTCTACACTCTGCTCCACCCGCCGTCCCCGACACTGGCGTGCGGGTCGCTCGCACACGAACTGCTCATGCGCTCTTCGGAGGCGCGGTCCGGCCTCGTTGAACTCCTGCGCGCACGTGCGCAGGCCGAGTGGTCGTCGTCGCGCGGTGACCGTCAGTTGGCCGATGGCGATCTCGCGCTGAAGGCGTCGAGGGTGCTGAGGGATGCGGGGGACTCCGGGTCGTTCTCGCTGTTGCTCGGTCGCGCGTGGTTGCGGCTTCGCGTGAACCTCCGCAAGCGCAGCGCAAACGGAAAGATCGGACCGAAGGACGGCAGCGGGAAAATTATCGCGCGGTTGCTCGTCGATGCTTGCAACGAGGTGAGCGCCCTGAGCGGCGCGAGGCTGAGGCTGGATTTTCTGTGGGCGTACCCGAGCGCCGGCCTGCGCGCGCCCTCGTTCCACAATTGCCTCGACTTCATCGAGGAGCAGGCCGTCGTTCTACTTCTCCTCATGGCGTCGGTGGTTGAGGGTACAATTGTGGCGCCTGCCCACGCCGTGCGCGCCATGCTGGCCACGTACGGGGACGCGCCCCGCATCTCTCCGGGAGACGGAATGGCGTCGTCGCAGCCCCTCGCGATGATGTTCTTCCTTCTACAGGAAATCAACCTCCAGAACGCGAACCAGCGCGACCCCGTGCTCTTCGCGTCGGTCGGCGAGCGCATCGCCACGGTGCACCTCATCCTCGCCCTCAACGCGTGCGCCAAGTACGTGCCGCTCGGGCCACTCCATCTGCAGAACGTCTTCGGCAACGTGGCGATGTACAGGCGGTCCAAGGAGGAAGGCCTTTCGGTCCCCGAGCGCGTTCAGAAGGCCGCTGCAAACTTTGTCGACGGCGGACCCCTGCGCGCGTTCACAGCCGACGTGCAGCGGTTCCTCCGCGAACGCGGCGACGAATTGATGGAGGTTCGCCGCGACGCACCGAGCGGCGTAATCACCTATAGGCCTGTCGTGACGGAGTGCGCGTTCTCCGACGTCCGCATCGCCCTGGGCACAACGAGTGGGGAGACAGCGATACCCCGCATTTCCAAGCCGCGCGACCTCAAGACGCTCGACGACAGCGCTACGTACGACGAGGTCGTCGGGCGCGCGGGTGCGACTGTCTTCGAATTTTACCGCCACCGCCGGACGCACGTTGCGGCCGTTAGGATTCAGCGTTGGTTCCGCGCCATTCTGCGGGCGAAGTTTGGCCAGATGGCCGTCGGCGGCGCCGGAGATGCGGCGCCCGTGTTGCAGGCCGAGGGCAGTGGTCTCGCCAGGCAACTCAAGGCAAACGTCGCCGCACTGCAGGAGCGTCGGCGTTGCGCGGAGACGCTGCCGATGGGCGCGGGCGCCACGGCGCGCTGCTTTGTGTGCAACGTGATGGCGGACGGGACGCACTTGACGGCCGCCACGCACGCCGAGAACCTGAAGGCGTTTGATTCGTTCGTGGAAGTCTACGTCTCGACGGTGTGCCCCTTCCTCGAGCACGTCGATTCGCTGTACCAGCGCGTGCGGGCGATCGGCATTCTGGAGGACGCCGAGGAGGAGCAGCTGCTGCTGCGGCTGTCGTCGGGCATCGAGATGGTGTGGAGCGGCATGTTCGCGATGGTCAAGGGGATCGAGAGCCACGGCTCGTGGTCGTCGGCAGTCAAGCTCGTCGAGTACGCGAAGGAGTGGGACGCTAAGCTGATTGTAAAGGGCGCCGAGTGGCTGAAGAATGTCGAGGCGTCGCTCGAGGAGCGCACGCGCGCCGCGGCGGAAGGAAAGGAGGCGAAGGTGTGTTTTTTTTTTTGAAGTGTTTGTGCTTCATTGCTTGTGCTGCATGGCTGTTGTTGCGTGCAACTGTCGCTGACCTGTTTGTAATCCGTGTTTGTCAGGTGGACGCCGACGAGGACGAAGAGCTGGGATGGACAAAGCAAGAAGTTCGTCGCAAGGTGGTGCGTCACGGGCGCAAGAAGGGCGGGCGGTACTGAAGTGCGGCAACGTCACGTGCTTGGTGGCGACGTTCAGGAACAATGGATTTGTCACGAGTGGTCCGACCGCCGGTTCGGTCGGACTTGCTCCAGTAAACTCGCGCGTAAAACGTCACGAATGTCTGTATGTATCTTCGCGGCAGTTGGAGGCTTCTGTGTGCCATACTTCGGCTTGCAGGTTAGATTGCAAGCTGAAGGGTTTTGATATCATTTCCATTATCATCCGGGGTGGAGGGCCTGTTTGTTGACATCGGCACTCCAGCAGAGAAAAAGAGGCGCTTACTTTTCGCTCTTCCTTCATCGGTTTCTGCCCAATTGCTTTGCGCGCGGGACCCCACCTAAAGGCCCCCCGCGAGGAGCGAGAAGGCAAGATGCCGATCGAGCGGAGCCATGTGCAGCCCGTGCACGTCTGCCGGGGCCATGTTTCTGACGATGTGCCGCGTGACTCGATGTTGGACGCTGTTGCCGTGAAGGGGCTTGCGAACATCATTCGTCAGCTGAGCTCGCTCTCGCACTATGCGGACACTATCTTTGGGGAGCTCGTGAAGGAGGCGACGACGTGCCACAATCGCACGCAGCAAATTCGCGGGCGCCTGAACACCGCCAAGGACAATCTCGCAAAGATGTCGCCTGAGAAGAGCAGTGGGTGCTTCTGTCCGTGTTGTGCATCCCGCGCGTGCATTATGTGTGGCTGTCCGTGCTGTGCATGCCCGTGTGTGCATTATGTGTCTGCTTTCGTCTTTTTTCTCTTCGTTTTTACACCACGCAAGTGCGTGCACAATTTTTGGTTGCGTCGCTGAGTTTGCATTGGTACAGGCACAACATTCCGCTTCGGCGCGCGCTCGTACCGCAGCAACATGAATCAGGACCAGCAGGTGCTGACAAAGGCTAGCATGCCGCCGTCCATTCTGGAGACGTACTCTGCGTGCGTGCCCCCGCCGCCGCTCGCCGTGATGGACGCCTATCGCGAGGACGGCAAGTCGTCGATGAAGCTGTACACGAATCCCGCGTACTTCTTCGACCTGTGGATGGAGGAGATGCAGAAGCAGTACGAGGACCTGAAGAAGCAGAAGGGCAAGAAGAAGGTGCGGTTCGCCGATGGTGTGCTGTGTCTGTTGGCGTGCGGCGTGTGTAGGTTATCTGCGTGCGTGTGTTGTCGAAGATAGGCGCTAATTCTCAGACCGCTTTGGACCACCAGAAACAAGGGGGCCCGAAGAAGGCGCACGCCGAGCAGCGCAAGGTCGCGCAGGTGAAGGTCGTCAAGTACAGCGCAATGGGGCGCGAGTTTGCCGACTCCCCGCAAGCACAGGCACAGGCGCAGTCGCAGGCCCCACAGCAACAGGCCGCCCCACCGCCGCAGATGGCACAGCAGCAGCAGCAGCCGCGCACGGCGTCGACGTCGCGCGCCGCCCAAGGCATGTGACCGCATCGTGGCTGCGTGTGAATGTGTTGTGCCGTCTTGCCGACTCTTTATAACGTAGCTTCTTCGCCGTTCGCATAATTCGTCGCTGTTTTCACATTTCCACTGACAATCTGGAACTTGTCGCCCACAACAGACTTTATTCCGCCGCCGCCTCCCCCCGAGGGCCCCGCGTACTTTGAGCCGCCGCCACCCCCGCCGACCGACCCATACGCAGCCTACCAGCAGCAGCAGGCGCAGTACGAGGCATACCAACAGCAGTACCAACAACAGCAGCAGCAGTTTGAGCCTCCGCCGCCTCCCCCTCCGGAGGCGTACGAGCTTCCCCCGCCCCCGCCGCCCGCCGAGGTCCAACACCACCACTCGCCGGCCCTCGAACGACCGGCGCCGTCTGCGGCTCCCCCCAAGCCCACGGGCGCGCCGCCCCCAAAGCCCTCTGGCCCGCCCCCGCCGAAGCCGTCGCTGCCCGGCGGACCTCCTCCGAAGCCTAGCCTTCCCGGTGGCCCGCCGCCAAAGCCGGGCCTTCCGCCGCCCGCCGCGCCGCACCACCCGGCAGCGCCGCCGCCGCCGCCGCCGACGGGCGCCCCACCGATGGGCATGCCCCCACCACCCCCGATGGGCATGCCGCCGCCGCCCCCAAAGGGCATGCCCCCGCCCCACATGGGACCGCCTCCCATGATGGACGCGCCCCCGCCGCCCATGGCCATGCCCCCGCGGCAGGCGATGGCAGCCGCGCCACCGCCACCCCCGCCCGCGCCTGCCCCGCCGCCACCGCCCGCAGCGCCCGCGGCGCCGCCGCCACCGATGATGGGACCGCCGGTGCCTCCGCCGCCCGGCGGCATGAGCGGGCTGGTCATTCCGGCGAGCGTCCAGCTCAAGAAGGTGGAGGTTGCGCCGAAGCAGGTGGACGCGCGCACGGACTTGCTTGCGTCGATTCGGCAGGGACGCGAGCTGCGCAAGGTGGAGGCGAAGAAGGAGGAGGCCAAGCAGGAGGAGAAGCCCAAGTCGGACGTCGCGTCGATTCTTATGCGGCGCATGGCCATCGAGATGAGCGACTCGGAAGAGGACGACGACGACGACAACAACGACGACGAGTGGGAATAGCGTGGAGATGCGTTGGCAGCGTGTGCATCGATTCGACGTGGGGCGTCCTGAGGCGTCGCTGCGTTCTTCGGCGCGTGCGCGCGCGTGTTGCGGCTGTTTGTCCCCTTGCGTTGTACAGAGCTAAAGTCGAACTATGTGGTGCGCACAGTGAGCCCTTCTTCAATTCACAGCATACGCAACGGTCCCCTGCCTCCAAGGCAAGCGACCGCGTTTTAATCTCTCTCTCTACGTTCAGAACTCAGAGACAAAAGTGACGGTTCACAACATCGTCCCCTTCCTCGCCGAGAAGATCTTCTGTGTTGTGGAACATGGAATGCACGGGCTCCCTTTCGCTCCTGCACGAGTTGAAACGTGACGAGAGATGTCGGATCAGACGTGTGTCCATCGACTCCACTTACGTGACGAGAGAGAGAGGAGATTGCAGTCAGCAAGGACAACGATGGAACGAACCCATGCAGCGCAGCACCCACTCACCCGAGCGCACGCGGCTCAACGCCCGCAATGTCCGACTGTCGCGCCAGGTCGAGTGCGTGCGGGGACAATCGACGCGCTGCAAAGAAGGCAAAGTCAGAGTGCCGTGTGAAGGGGAGTCCGTTGCACGAGGCGCCAAGAAGTACTCCACCACATGCCGTCCTTTTTTTCGCCTGGCGCAATGCAAAGCCCACGGCACGCACGAACAATATCACGCAGGCGATCGCCACCAGCCCACCGAGCTCCTCCATGTCTGGAATTTGCAGCACAGCCGCGTAGACATCCTCGTCTCTAACGACGGCAACGTGCGAGTCGCGCTGAGGGAGGGTAGGCGTGAGTGAAACGGCGCCCTCCGTTGTGGTGCTTGAGCACATTGTTGCGTGTAAACAACGGTGCGTCGCATGCGCAGCGGTGCGTATGGAAGCGATGCGCACTCGTGCGTTTGGGTGCTGGGTGGGGACGAGCACGTGGTGCGTGTATGGGACGCACCTTCTTCACCACCATTTTGCTCTCAATGACGCGCCGGAAAATCGACTCCACGGCGACGTCGCACGCTCTGCAACGTATCTCAACGTTGTTCGTTTTTTGTGCGCAAGCGCTACATATTCACACACACACACACACACACACACACACACACACACACACACACACACACACACACACACACACACACACACACACACACACACACACACACACACACACACAAACAAACAAAAAAAATCACTTCGGCTCACGCAAGCACAATCACACACGCACACGCAACACATGCCAAAGACACGCACCTACGCATATGCGACGCGACTTCCTTCGACACAATGCAATGCGGGTCATACGCACGCACAATGTCCTGCACGCTGTCCCTCACGACCGACTTGTAGTAGGCGCTGCGCCGTGCACACGTGCGCCCGTTACCGACAACACCGGCAACCCCATCAAACGCACAGCAATGAAATATAGGAGAGTGTGGGAGAGGAGAAGGACAAGATTTCACCGCCTTGTTTGACGTTCCCCGCCCACGCGCAGAGTGAAGCACAATATACCCTCCAAGCGTACCCTCGCTTTGAGGCTCCCTTGGGGCCTTGCTGAGACACCGGCGCATCGTCGTCCTCAAAGTCGCCCTCGGACGCACTCGCCGCTTCCCTGTCACGGGCGCTCATGGCGGCCCAACACAAGCACTTGCAACAGCGCTGCGAGTGTGGCGTCGCGTGAGCCACTCGAAGCAGCTCGGTTTGAAAAAGATTGAGTACTGGCACCGTGCGTGAAGACCGGCGGTGCGCCGACGTCATCAAATTTCGCGTCACGGCCCACGAGTCTGCCGCACACGTTTTTATATCTCGGCCCATACTGTCTGACGGCGTCCAAGAACTGCTCGCGTGCCCACATACAAAGAAAGAAGCTCGGCAGAGGAGGCGGGAGCTTGGTCTGACCGCCCGTTTGCGCGACGTGCGGCGTCCCAGCCGATAGTGGCAGCCACACCGTGCTCGCTGGGTTATATTTGTAGAACATGGCGGCGAGGAGCGCGTCCCACGCGGGTAGCTGGTACGAGAGCGCAGGTGGGGTACGCTCGCGTCTTCTGTGGCGTGGTGTAGTGTATTGACAGAGAGATTGTGTTGTTGTGTGCGCAGGCGCTGTGCTCGACGCGCAGCTGTCGCAGTGGCTGTCTTCGGCCGCGTTGAAGCACGCGCCGGCGAGGGCGATCATAGCACCGTATCCGCTTTGCTCTGTCATGTTGTGTTGCAGATGTATCGAGTGCGCACATGCATGCGTAGTGGGTGGTGGGGTCTGTGGATTGTGCGTGTCCCTTGTGTGTTAAAGTACGGATGTGTGAGTTTGTATTGGCTTGCGACCTTACCTTGACTCGTCTTCAGGCACGCCGGCTACAGTTACAGCGGACCGACTGCGGCGCACGCATACAAGCAAATCGACCCCACAAATATGTGCGTATTGCCTTGTTCTCTCGATCGACCGGAATTCATTATTAATCCGATCTGTGCGTGGCGTGTGGTGTCGCAGCAAGCGCGTGTTCATCCTCGGGCCATCCCACCACGTGTATCTTGCCGGCTGTGCGCTGACTGGCATGGCGACGTACGAGACACCCCTCGGGCCCCTCGTCATCGACAAAGACGGTGCGCTCGCTTAGTTTGCGTTGCCTCTGTGTGTCTGTGTGCGTGTATGTGTATGTCTTTGTGTGCATGTGTGCGTGTGTGTGTGTGTGTGTGTGTGTGTGTGTATGTGTGTGTGTGTGGTGTGTGTGCGTGCATGTCAGTGTGCATGTGTGTGTGTGTGTGTCCGTCCGTGCGTGCGTGCGTCGTCGGTTAATCAACGCAATTTCAGTGGTCGCCGAATTGCAAGCAACGGGCGCGTTTGAGACAATGAGCCGCAGCACCGACGAGGACGAGCACAGCATCGAAATGCACCTGCCGTACATCAAGAAGGTCATGCAGGGGTGCGTCTTATGCTGCCTCTCTCGACGTGTACACACGGATGGACCTTGTCTGTTGGCACACGCACTGGGCACGCACGCATTGCATCCCCACTTCCTTATCGTGCACGCTGTGTTTGACAAAACAATGTGTTCATGTCGCTCTGCAAAACCACAGCCGCGATTTCACCGTCATTCCCGTGCTTGTTGGTGCGCTCAAGAATGATCGCGAGGCGGCGTACGGCGGCATCTTCGCAAAGTACTTGGGCGATCCAGCGAACCTCTTTGTCGTCTCCTCGGATTTTTGCCACTGGGGCCGTCGCTTCGATTACACGCCAACGGACGCGCGCTTTGCGAAGATCCACCAGTTTATTGAGGACCTCGACAGGCGCGGTGAGCAATGCTGTTACGTGTTACATGTGACTGGCATTCTGCTCAACGTCTCTGGCACAGGCATGACCCTCATCGAGCAACTGGACGCAAAGGGCTTCTCGGACTATCTGAAGGCGCACAAGAACACAATATGCGGCCGCCACCCGATCTCCGTCCTTCTCCATGTGAGTAGATCTCGGCTGTGCTGTCCACGTTTCGCAGTGCTGAAGTGCAGTGTTGGTTGCAGGCTATTGCCGCATACAGCCGCGCGAATACCGCCGCAAATCCGAAGCTGCAGTTCGTGGCATATGCGCAGTCGAGTCAAGTGACAAACCCAAAGGACAGCAGCGTGAGCTATGCGTCTGCTTCCATGGTGCTCTGAATCGTAAAACCCTCACCATACGCGCGCTCTTGTGTGGTGCTGTAACAAACGATGGACTAATCCGTTACTTCAAGTGGAGCAAAATGTTCGGCGAGCCCTCGCTTTCCATGTTGACCATATTTAGCTTCTTCGTATTTATTAGACTAGATAAGGTTATACGTGACGGGACAAGATTTCCATTACAAGCAATTTCTGGGCTTGGAAGATCTGGTCACGTGCCCCTTAGTGCGAGGGCGTGTGGTATCGGCCCACAATATCGGCTTATTCGGGGATTTGGGCACCCGCGGGTGTCCCATACAAATCCCATACTGTGCCGCCAAATTAAAGCCGTTTCGGAAAAATCATCGAAAAGGTCGCCGCTTTTATTACCGCCGTCCTTCACTATCAAATTTGTACCGCGCCGATTTTTATTACGCGCCGCCCGCCGCAATTTGAACAGCGTGTGCGTGTGCGTTGCCGAGTGTGTGTGTGTGTGCGTGTGTGGTCGCGTTGTTCCGTTGCATCGGCGCAGTCGGCGCAGTTGCTGCAACGTGGCACTCGCGCTCATCCGCCTCATTTTGGGCTCTCTGACTCGCACACGGCCTTCCTCAGCAGCGTATATTAGCGGCGTGCGGTCTTTGCGTGCGGCATTCGTTAGGAGCGTGTGTGCACGCCATCCTTCGCTTCTTTTCGTCAACCGGTCGCGTTTTGAAACCGCGACACGTTTCTTTTTCGGTCCCGGCACTAGTCGCTTTCGTGCGCCCGCCACAAGGGACCTTCACAGAAAATGACGCCCGAGTAGTGAGTGTCGGCGTGCTGTCGGGGCGATAATTGGCTGTGGTTTTTTATTGGGCGGCAAATGTGGGCGGAGTGTTCTGTTTTTTTGTCGAAAAAGACGTTGTGCTCACGTGTGTGTGTCTGTCGTGCCGTAGCGACTACCTGTTCAAGCTCCTCCTTATCGGGGACTCCGGTGTCGGCAAGTCTTGCCTCCTTCTGCGGTTTGCGGTGAGTGCCGTTGTTCACGCACGCACGCACGGCGACCAGAGATGCAGTGTAGACCATCTGGGCTGCGCGTTGCGTTTGGCTGCCTCGAAAAGAGCGTCCGTCGTCTCACGTTTTGCGCTAATTTTGCAGGATGACACCTACACGGAGAGCTATATTAGCACGATCGGTGTTGACTTCGTGAGTGCCGCTTCTCCCTCTCTGTTTCGCTTTGCCGTTGTTTGTTTCTGCGAACGCGTCCGAAGCTGTGGATGGTGGGATGGTCTGTGGTGTCTTTTTGCACGCGCTCAATTGTGTCGTTTTGTCCACAGAAAATCCGCACGATTGACCTCGACGGCAAGACGATCAAGCTGCAGATTGTGGGCATCGCTTGTTGCGGCAGCCGTTTGCGCGCTTATGTTTAGGTCTTCTCCGTGCTTCTCAGTCACTCGCATGCTCGCTTACGAGATTTTCCGCTGAGTTACGGCGTTTTTGCCTTTGTGTTACGTGTCGCGTTAAGAGCCGCGGAAGGTTTTGTGCTTACCGGTTTTTTTGTTTGCCTGTGTGTAGTGGGACACTGCTGGCCAGGAGCGCTTCCGGACAATTACGTCGTCGTACTACCGCGGCGCACACGGCATTATCGTCGTGTACGACGTGACGGACCAGGAGTCGTTCAACAACGTCAAGCAGTGGCTGCAGGAGATTGACCGCTATGCTTGCGAGAACGTCAACAAGCTTCTCGTCGGCAACAAGAGCGACCTCACGACGAAGAAGGTCGTCGACTACACAACCGCAAAGGTTCGTTCCTGAGGTTACATGAGTGTCACGTTTGCTTGGAGCGGGGTCTGGAAAGCGGTTGTTCGTGATGTCAGCTTTTTTGTCTGTGCTTCTACGGCTCACCTCTCTATCTTTGCGTGCATCGTGCAGGAGTTTGCCGACACTCTTGGCATTCCTTTCCTCGAGACGTCTGCGAAGAACGCGACGAACGTTGAGCAGGCTTTCATGACGATGGCTGCTGAGATCAAGAACCGGTGGGTGCTCTCTGCCGCGCGGGTGACTGTCTGCTCACTTGATGGCCGTTGGAAGTGGGCGGAAAGGCAGCGATTGAGCTGCGAACAGCGGCTGACGGCTCGTTCCGTTTGTGTGCAGGATGGGCCCCAGCCCCAGCAATGCGGGCGGCAAGAAGGAGACGATTAACGTGTCGGGTACCACGAAGATTGACGGGAAGTCGGGTGGCGGCTGCTGCTGAGCGTTTCGCGTGCGTGCCTTGGGCCGAACGCTTTCGTTTTTTGCGTCGTCATTGTCTGTCTGGCCGGGACCTGGGCCTGAGAAAGCCGCGTCCCGTAATGTAATCGTCAAAATGAATTGCGCTGGGTGCCAAGGAAGCTGTGCGTGTGGTCTGTGCGTGTGGTGTGTTCGTGTAAGAAGGCTCGAGAAACTGGATCCTCGTCCTGTAGCCACATTGCGAAGGGTGCCAGAAAGTCCGCGGGAATAATACGCTTGTCTTGTTTCGTGCAACTCTTAGTTTCGCATTTCGTGTGTCGTCGCATGAAGTCAGCAGCCACATAGTGTTCGCATCCTGAAACACCCACCTTAGCCTTCCACCTGATCGGACGTGAAACAGTCGTATCACGTGATCATCACGTGATGTGCGGTGGTTGCTATGGGGATGAGAATGCCAACGGCCCGTGCGCAGTAGTGAGAGTACGGAGATCCACCCGCTCAAGCAGAAACACCGCTCCACTGACACCTCCAAGTAGCAGCGCGCACAGCGAACGTCGGTTCCAGTGGTGCTTGTTGTGTGTGCTTGTGGGTCGCATTCGTAGTCGAGTGGGCTGGGCCGTGCGACGCCGCGTGCGTGCCGTGTGGGAGCGACAATGGCGGCCAAGATTTTCATCAACCACGTCGACACATACACGGGCAAGGCCCTCTCAAAGGTGCGCTTCCCTCCTTCTGTATCCGCTGTTTACGAACCGTGCATTCTGTCTCCTCGGCTGTTATGTGTGTGCACGCAGTGGATGGGAACTGACCGCACTGTGTGTGCTGGCATTGTAGAAATTTGCGGATCAGATCGTCGGCTTGCTTGCCAAGGACGACGAGTCGGGCGATGAGGCCGAGACGAACGACTCGGAGGCCGAAGTGAAGGAGGAGCTGCGCTATGAGGTCGTTGGCACGATGCGCGACCCGGACGCAGACGTCCCGAAATGGGTCAAGGAGCCCCTGCGGGTGCGTGGGATGCCCGTTGTGGTTCGCCATTGGCGCAACTTTTTGTGTTGTTTGGAGTGCCAACATTGTCCGACTTGAGAGTGTCGCCTTGTTATATGCCGCCGCCCTGCGCAATGCTTCAAGAAACGAGTGACGTGCACATTGAGCTGACTGCGGTTCACTGCGTGTTATTCGGTGACTAATGTGCATCTGCCCTCTGTCGAACTGCAGAACATGACGCGGGAGGCGCTGCGGGACGTCCTCCTGAAGTGCGACTACATCATATACGACATTTGCGAGCAGATCGACCAGGTCGAGGAGGCGCTTTGGGCGGTGGAAGGTGCGCCCGCAGTCTCTCCTCGCGTGTTGCGTCTCGTCTCTTGCTCTCTGTTGTTGACTCTGCGCACTCCTTCTTGCGTGCGCTATTTCTATCAGTCTCTTGCGGTGCCTCTTTCTATAGCAGTTTCTTTTTGTCCCCGCCGTTTCGCTGCATTTCGTTTGGGGTGTCTGAGACTTGCATTGCTGCAAACGCGCAGTGCTGCGTAAGGAGAGCGAGAACTTTGAGCGGAAGAAGGTCTTTGTGTGTCTCTCGACGGTGCTCACGTGGGCGCGGACAAAGGTCGATCGGGTGAGTCTCTGTTTCGATGTAACTAGTTTAGTGCTTACCGGGTGTCAGGTTGCTTCCGTTGTGCCGAAGCGCTCGTTGTCCGCCTGTGTCAAATGTGCGCGTACTCACTCGCACGTGCGTGCTTGGCACTCTACAGGACGAGCCCGACGCGCCCTTCACGGAGGACGACTATCGTCGCCGCAAGGCCCACCCCAACTTCCGCCCGCACCTCAACTGCGAGAAGGCGGTGGTGAAGGCCGGCAAGGGCGACCGCTCGAAGCTCAGCACGTACGTCGTCGCAACTGGGCTCACGTACGGGCGCGGCGAGAACATTTTCCACTTCCTCTTCAAGGTGCGTCGGTGCTCTCTCGCTGTTCATCTCGATGTTCCGTGAGGCAACTAGGGTACTCGCACCCGATCTTGCGTTCGCGAACTCGTGCTCGTGAACTGCACGACCTATGGTCCCATGAGGCCGTTGTCTGCAATTCACGTCTCACCTTTCCTCGCTTCCCGTCTCGCGACAGGCCGCTTGGCATGGCGAGCCGCAGGAACTGCACATCTTTGGCCGCGGCGACAACGTTGTCCCCACGATCCACATCGACGACCTCGCAAGCTCGCTGCACCACATTGTCGATCGGCAGCCGGAGACGCGCTACATTGTGTGCGTGGACGACTCAAAGATCACCCTCGAGGACATTGTCAAGGTGCGTTCAGAAGTGGCTGTGTGTGGAAGGGGTCTCCCGTAATTGAAATCCTGGGGAAGCGATAGCGGGAAATGGACGTCTATGTTTGGCTCTGAGCGGGCCCTTCCCTATCTATGTTGCGCCCTAATGCAGCGTACCCCCACTGCGCGCGAATTTCGGACAATTGGGATAATGACAAGCTGACACGACGCTCTTACCCGCCCGCAGTGCATCTCGGTGAACCTCGGCACGGGCAAGACGAAGAAGATCTCGAAGGAGGACGCGCTCTTGACGAAGGACCTCGAGCAGGCCAACTACGACATGCTGCTCGTCGACGTGCGCCTCGACGCCACGCTCATCAAAGACTTCAAGTTCGAGTGGACGAGCGAGGTACGCTTGCTGCTGCAAGCAAGCAGCACGAGCATGCACACGGGCACACCCTTACGAAATCACAGAGCACATCACCACAATAGATAGGCCTGTATGCCACACACACCCGACGACTGACCGACGGTGCAATCGCAGGAGGGTCTCCTCGACAACATTGACGCCGTTATCGCCGAGTACCGCACGGCGCGCAACCTCCACCCTCTCCGCATCATGATCCACGGGCCGCCGGCCTCCGGCAAGACGTTCTTTGCGTCCAAGCTGTGCACGCACTACAAGCTCCACCACATCAAGGTCCAGGACGTCATCAACGACTCGCTCAGGCGCCTCGCTGCCAGTGCCGGCCGCGTCGGCCGCGAGAACGGCGGCGGCGACGGCGACGAGGACGATGAGGAGGCGAACGCTCAGGCGGAGGCCGACAAGGAGCTGCTCGAGGAGCTGAGGGACAGCGCGCGAGAGAACGCCGGACGGTACTCTGACGAGCACGTCGTCCAGTTTTTCCGCGAGAAGCTGTCGTCGATGCCGTGCCGCAACCAGGGTTATGTGCTCGATGGCTTCCCGAAGACGAACGAGCAGGCGCAGGAGCTGTTCAAGCGTGAGTGTCGCGTGCGCGTGCCTTGCCCATTGTGGCGTATCATGCGAGCGCTGTCCTTTGCTTTGCACAAGATTTGTCGAATGACGTTGCTAATATGTCTGCTGGCCCGCAGTGCCCGAGGGAGAGACGTACGACGACGCCAAGCGGAACGACCCCAATAACATTATGCCCGAGTTTGTCATTTCGCTCGAGACGACGGACGAGTTCCTCAAGGAGCGCGTGATGAACCTTCCCGAGGCGGAGGTCGCGGGCACGCACAACACGGAAGAAGGTGCGCCGCGTGTTCACATCGTCGTACTCCCTACTATTGCGTGTGCGGCAGCACCCTGTGCAATGCATCCTGAACCTAAACCCACGCCCTTCCTTCGTCTTGTCTGCAGGACTTCTGCGGCGGCTGGCGTCGTTCCGCCAGGCCAACACGGAGGACGACACTGTGCTCAACTTTTTCGACGAGCGCGAGGTGCACCCTATCATCCTCAAGGCCGACGAGGACCCCGTCAAGCTGTTTGAGGAGATGCTCCGCGCCGTCGGCGAGCCCCACAACTACGGTCCCACCGCCGAAGAGCTTGCCGAGATCAACCGCCTCAGTGCCGAGGAGAGGGTGAGTGTGCCGCGTCAGTGCTGTGTGTGTCGTTGGCGAGTTTCAATTTTGGTGTGCGAGGTATGTATTTGTAATGCTGTGGCTTATTTGTGGCACTCTTGTAGGCTCGTCGCGAGGCGCTTGAGAACGAGGAGAGGGAGCGAAGAGAGGCGGAGGAAGCCGCGGACCGCACCAAGAAGGAGGCCGAATGGGTGAGCCTCGCCATACAAATGCAATGCGGGATGTCGTGTGCGTGTGCGCGAGGGGTGAGGGCATGTGCTGACAACTCGCATGTGTGTGCGTGCAGAAATCGCGGCTCGAGGAGGTCAAGCGGCAGGAACAGGAGGTGCTTGAGGCGCAGTCTATTCCCCTCCGCAACTACCTCATGCGGCACGTGATGCCGGCCCTCACTAAGGTGCGTTCTGTGCGTTGTGTGGCGTATGCGCGTAGTATGGTGTGTGTGTGTGTGTGTGTGCACGTGTGTTGTGCCCGTGAATGTTGTCACATGTTGGTTTGCCTGTGCGCTGACGCAGCGCCCTTTCCCCTGTTGAGCAGGGTCTTATTGAGGTGTGCAAGACGCGCCCGGAGGATCCCATCGACTACCTCGCAGAGTACCTCTTCCGCAACAACCCGCAGGCCGAATAGAGCCACTGAACCAACCAACTCCCTCACTCGCACTCGTACACACGCACACCGTCTTCTTGCTGCACTTGCATTGCGCATTGCGTTGCGCGCCAGCGGCGTTGTATGATACTCTTTTCCCGTGCGGAAACAAAGATGCCCCTTTGCGACTAGTCTCTCGGGTCCCACCCATTCAGGCCAAGCGCGTGCGTGCAATATTCCCTGTACATTTGTGCCAAAACGCAATGCCGCAATGAGCCACGGGGCTTCGTCGCATCTATTCGTCTTCAGCGGGCGCCGCTTCGTTGGCAGCCGCCATGTCCTCCGCGTTGAGGCTCGCTGCGCTGCCGCCCTTCTGGAACTTGACCGACGAGTCGTCAAACTTCTTGGGCGCATCTGTAGCGATCAAAGGGAGGAAAGAGTCAGCCGTCCGTCACAAACACCGGAGCGACGTCCGCAAGAGAGCACCCACTCGTCGCGTGCTGGACGCTCATCGAGTCGGCGCCGACGTTGGGCTTCTCGCCAGTGCCCTTCTGGAACTTGCCCGTGGTTCCAGACTCCTTGCTCGGCGCGGCTGCGCGATGAGACACGCATGCGCTTAGAAGCGGCTGATGGCGACCACAAGCACCCGCACACACTGGCAGCCATTGACACTCACACGTGGCGTGGTGGACGCTCATCGAGTCGGCGCCAACGTTGGGCTTCTCGCCAGTGCCCTTCTGAACATTGCCGAGTCCCTCCGCTCCCTTCTTGGGGGCATCTGCGACGTGATTGGACGTCAACACGAACGCACCAGTAGTTTTGAACCCGGCGCCCCGCCCACGTGAAATTGCATCAGTTCAACGCAGCGGGCTCGTCTCTGCACTCACTCAGCGCGGCCTCCGTCTTCGAGTCCATGACGGCCGTCGCCGTGGGCTTGGGGACGTGCTTATCGCAGTACACCTTGCCCTCGTGGCCCTTGTACGTGTTCAGCTTGAGCGTGATGCCGCACTTGGGGTCGCAGCCTGCGCATACGCACGCGATCATTACCCTCCGATCTTACATACGAGTGGCTCATGGCAGCGGGAAAAGTGCATCTCACTCCATGCACTCACACTGGAAGCAAAGCTTGTGCCACGTCGAGCCGGCGGCCTTGATCTCTTCGGTCGAGTAGACCGTCTTGTCGCACTTTGCGCACTTGGACGCCATCTTCGTTGTTTTCGTAGGATGCGCTTGGCGTTCGCACTGAGAATGCCGGGATCTCCGTCTGTTGTACAAAGTGCACACGTTTTCTGCTGTTCGTCAAGACGATCGTGTGTGTGTGTGCGCGCGCGCTGCTGTGTGCGTGTGCGTGTGCTGTGTCGCGACGCAACAAACGCAAAGTTGGCAAAACGTAAACAGTGCCGGAGAATTATTTTTTCCAAAATTTACAATGCAATTTGTATGAAATCGAATTTATTAATACACAATGCGTTGGCAGGGCCGAAGGACGTCACTACAATAAGTGCGTCATTTCCTTTTTCCGTGGACGGTTGCAAGATGCACCGTTTGAGTTCAAGCGAAAAGAGCTGGTGTAGCTGACATACTCGAGGAATGCCCTTTTCTTCTCTCGTGAGCTGGTGCATGTGGCTGTTGGGTTTCTCCCATTACTGAGCACAATAGAAACTCAGATTGCCGTCTGTGTGCCTGCCTGATCGCAATAATTGACCGTTTGCTTTCGGTCTGTCACATGCTGTGAAGGCGCATGCTTTGTTCGTGCACGACAGCCGCGGTTAGATCGATTTTTCCACAGTGGATTGGCCGCGTTGGTCGGTGTTACTATGTCCGCAACATCTTTTATGGCTCAACACGCGCCTCTGCGGCAAACCTTCACTCGAACACATTACACTCTAGCCACAATGAAAGATAATGGACATGTAATGTGGAGAAGACATATTAGGGAGACGTTGTAGCTAGCCCGTCAATGGTCCGTGAGGCTGGTCACCACCAGTTGATGTTACATTAATCATAAGAAGATTTCGCTCAACGCTGAGGCCGGGCAAAGGCGAACAGTATGTGCTTGAAACGCATGCTGTACGGTAACCGTTGCGACCGGTTACGAATGCGTGGGCTCCTCGTCTCCTGTGCTGAGCAAGGAGAGTGCGCTGCGGTGTGTGGAAGATCTCCTGCGTGGCGGAATGGGAGTGCGCACATAGCCATTCTCATCGGGCTCGAGCTTCGCAACGAGTTTCTGCTGCTGCGCCCTCTTCTCCGGGCACTTGTGCCACACTTGGGGAGCTGTTTTTAGGGTGCGGTGGAGAAAAGTCGTGCGTTAAAACTTTTTTTGAGGACTTTTCAATTATTTTTTGACGAAGGACAGACGGTGCCGCGTGCTCGCTCGTACTTGGCAGTCAAAACAGTCGGCATTCTCACACGCAAATGTTGCCCCATCATAAGACGCGTCTTTGAGCCTCACCGTTGTTACCGTGCACGTCCGTAACCGCGTCCATCTTCTTTGCTTTTGAGCTTGTTACAGGAAGATAAATGTCGTCGAAAATTAATGCCAACGGTTTCTTCCCCCTGCAAGGTACGGGATCTGGCCGGCCTTATATAACGACGCGTGCGGAGGTGTGTCGCTGCACGCGCAGATTGGCTGCGGTTTTTTTGCCCGACAACAACAATAGGCGCCAAAAAACCCGCAAACCACAACCGTTACAAAGTGGAACAATCACGTGATCAGTAATTTGATAATTTTTTCAATAGTCTCACACATAGACCTTGACGCAGCCGTCCGCGCCACCGCTGGCAATGTAAGGCTGCGTGGGGTGGAACGCAAGCGACTGCACGCCCTCGTCGAACTTCTTGCGGTGTTGCGACACTTCCTGTATGCACGCCTTGCGCCCAATGTCCCACACGCGGACAGAGCAGTCGTGGCCTGCGAATAACAAGCGGCACGGCCTTGCGATGAGCACGACGACACACAAGGGAGACACGAGTATACCGAATCAATAATACAGCTCACGGGCGACAATGCTGCGCATTCGAGCATACCACCAAACAGTCGCACGGAATCACTCCCAGTGCAGCCTCAGGTAAAGCACTCACCGCCCGAGAGAAGGTAGAGGCCGCTGGGGTCAACGGCAACGGTGCCAACGGCGTCGAGATGCGCAACCATCGAATGGGTGCACTTGCCTGCAACGTGACATGGAGCATAATAAGCACCTCTGCACACCCATAGCCTAGCCATGCCCACGTGACACATCGGAATGGCACGGTACCGGAATTGAGGTCGAAGTAACGGATGTACTTGTCCTCGTGCGCCGTGATGGCCATTGGAAGCGTCGGGTGCGTGACCACCTTGTTGATCTGCGTGGCCACAGTGCCGTCTGCGCGCCGAGCAATGTATCAGCGAACAGAAACGCGGCACCTTTGGTACCAGAAGCAGACGAAAAAAGGCGCACACCCACCGTACGTCTCGTTACTCGCGAGCGTGAGAATTTGCTTCCCCGTCTCAATGTCAAACACGCACGCCGTCGAATCCGAATACGTTGTCACGAGGCGGTTCGGGTCCGCCGGAATGAAGGACGTGGAGGTGGGGACGCCCGTCGACTCCTGCGGCCTGTACGACTGCACAAGGGGCGACTGCTGCCCGTAGCGCCACACGCGGCACGAGCCGTCCGCCGACGCCGACAGGACAACGGCGTGAAGCGGGTGCGACGAAACGTCCCACACGGCGTCCGTGTGCCCAACAAGAGTCGATACACACACAAGCGGATCTGCATGGTGCGCGGTTGTGCGGTTAAGAGAAGGTATAACAGCGAGCACGAATCGCCACGTTGTGGATACTCACCGTACTTGCCAAAGGGCTCCAGCAGCTCGGCCGGGGCCAGCCGCCACACCTTCACCGTCCGATCGGCCGATCCCGAGAAGAAGACTGACTCGAGCGGTGAGTACGCGAGAGCAAAGACGGGCGCCAGGTGGCCACGGTACGTCTGGAGGGGCTCGATATCGGGCGATTGCGCCGTCCTGCAATACGGAAAGGGGCGCCGTTAAATATGGCAGTCATCTGCTGTCTGCAAATGCAAATTCAACCAGCCAGAATGTGCGCACGCAGCGACGTCAAAACAGCTGAGATGAGGGCCAATCTCAAGCACGTCACCCACTTCTTGCCGCCGCCGGGGGGCACCGTGCGGAGGTTCCACAGCATCACAGTGTGGTCTTCCGATGCCGACAGCAGAAGGTGGTCACTGTCGTGGAACGCGAGCGCACGCACGCCGTCGTAGTGCCTGCACATAAACGGAGCATCGTCAACACTAGGCTCGACGAAGGCGCATCGTCATATCATAACATGGTCCAGACATGTGTGCGTGTGACAAGGCGTCGCATCCCCACCCCCGTAGTGTGTACTTTGGCTTCCAGTTCTTTGTGGCCGCAGCGGCAGACGCCTGCAATTGCAATTCCTAGTAAGACACGCAGCAACGTCCGAAGGCCAAGACAGCGACCAGCCTAGACGCCATCACTCGCCTCCTGCGGCGCCTGCTCCGCCTGCACAGACAGAGACGCAAGCTCGCCGAGCACATCGTCGACGCTCAATTCCGCCTCCTCCAGTTCTGCGGGCTTGCCCTTCGCACCCGCTGGAGTAAAAACACAACCGTCAGCAGCCGCGAGGTGCAATGCAGTGGTGCACGAGCAAGGCGACCCACTCTTTCCGGACGACTTGGAGGGCGACGACTTCTTGCCGCGCTCCCAGTGTTTCATGACCTTCGCGAGCTGGTTCGAGTCGAACTTCGGCTCAAACGACTGCGCGACGAGTCACACGGGTGAGCATATGGATCGCCCGCATTGCGTCGATCTACGAAACAGAATCGCACGAGCACATCTACAATGCATGGGCCCATGCAGCAAACCAACCTCCGCAGGCGCGGGTGCGGCTGCCTTTGCACCCCGCGACGATGCAGACGCAGACGGGGACGGCGCCGCCGCCGCCGCCTTGGGCTTCGACAGGGCGTCGAGCCAGTTGTTCTGCTGCGGCTGCGGCGGTTCTTCCTTCGGCGCGCTCTCAATCTTCGGTGGCGCCGCGCCGGACTCGCCCTCCTCATCCGAGCCCTCCGATCCCGACGACTTGTCCTCCTCGCCGTCGTCCACGTCCTGCAGGAAATCAAAGTCCGACAGCGCCTCCGTCTCCGCCGCATTCTCCGCTGCGTCGGCGACGGCGTCCAAAATGGCGTCCGCCGCCGCGAGCGCCTCCTCTTCAGACGAAGCACCCTGCGTCGATGGCGCCGACTGATCTTCCGTCGAACGGCGGGGAAGCGTGGTGGTGGCCGACATGAGCGGCACCTCCTCGCGCGGCCGAGTGAGCGCCTCGAGCGACTTCTCGGCCTGGGCGGCGCGCACCTGAATCGCCTGGTCCGTGAGGCCCAGCTCGCTGAGATACCGCCGGAGAACCTCGCGACCGGTGGCCGCCACTGCCCGCGTGCGCGACGCCGACTCCTCTGCCAGCGTTGACGCGGTCGCGCTTACTGCGGGCGCCACCGGCTGTCCGCCGATCGGCTGAGCGTGCTTCGCGCGCTCCTGCTTCAGCGCGTACTCGAGCATCTTGATGCGTCGCACAAGATCCCTCTTCAGGTTATCGTGACCACGGCGCTCACCCTCCAACACCGAAACGCGCTGGAGCAAGTCCGCCCGCTCCGCCTCCCACACAGCGCGCTCGCGCTCAAACCTACAGCAGCACACTCATCAACACTTGAAATCCTACAGCCGCAACACACACAATAGGTTCAAAGGCAGAGCTTCTAAAGGATTAATACAGGACGACTCTCCCCCAGGTGGGCATCCACATAGCAACAGTCCCACGCACTTGGTCCATTGTTGGTGCAGATAGTTGAGCACGCCCGCGATCGAGTACTCGTTGAATGTCGGCGGGTTGAGCTGACCACCGCCCAGGGCCGCAGGGCGCGGGCCCGTGGGGGGGACGAAGGGGCCACCCTCCGCCTCCATAATAATCGGACGACGCGCGGCCGCCTGCGTGCGCCACGCGTGAGATGACTTTTCAAAAAACAGGAAGGAATGACAATATAAAGGGAACAATCACAATGGCTGAACGGATTCGTCGCCACAATTGTGGATGCAAAGAGAGCGACCGCCGCGATTTCTGGCGAAAACGCACCAAAGCGCGCAGGACGCGTCGATGTCGGCGAACGACGCTTCAAACGCCCAAATTGAAAAGTGGTGCGATTGAAGAGAGAAGGCCCAGAACCTTTGCACTTCAGCGCTTGCACGAGCAGACGAGCCTCGCCACACGACGCCTTGAGAGAGGCACTCGTGGAAGAGAGGATGAACTTGCACACAAAACGCGCGCACAACACACACACACACACTGACGAATGGCCCTGATGCGCCAAATTCTGTGCGTTGAGTAGACTTTACTCGGACGTCAGGAGGGACAATTTGCATATTGTTGTATAGTGAGATATTTCTACTTAAATGCGAGCGCATGGTTCGTGCTTGTTTTGAGAACAGGCACACCCCCGTATGCAACTCGGCTCCACTTGCCCGAACCCTGACCCTGGCCCAGGAGTGAGGGCAGTCTGCGCGCCTTTACGCAGAACGACAGAAGTCCACTTCTTTCTGCGTTCCATGTTAGCTTCTGCGTTTGCGTGTGAACGCGCGCGTGGACTAGTGTCGCCTGCATTCCCTTCGTTTCCGTCGCCGTTGTTTGGCGAAGATGATCAAATTTGTGCTGCTCGTGAACAAGCAGGGGCAGACGCGCCTGTCGCAGTACTACGAATACACGCCCGTGCAAGAGCGCGTCAACGCAGAGGCCGAGATCATCCGAAAATGTCTCGGTCGCAACGAGAATCAGGTGAGCGTGCCCCCCCTCACTTGGTCGTCGTCATCCTCTTCGCGCCGCATTTCTTTCTGCTCTTTGGCGCCTTCTCCTCATGTTTCGTACACGACTCGCAGTGTTCGTTTATGGAGTTCAAGAACATGAAGGTCGTCTACCGAAGATACGCCTCGCTGTATTTTATCATGGGAATCGATGGCGCAGAGGTGAGTGAGTCTGATTGCGTCGTTGTGTGTCCTCTGACGTGATTGTGCGCTGACGTTTTTGCGTTGCACTCACAGAATGAGCTCGGCATTCTCGAGTTCATTCATAACCTCGTCGAAACGTTTGACCGATACTTTGATACTGTGGTGGGTGCTCTCTAGCGTCACGCAGTTGTTGTACCGTTTCCCTCTGAAATCCGATACTTTGATACTGTGGTGGGTGTTCTCTAGCGTCACCCAGTGTTGTACAGTTTCCCTCTGAAATGGCTCTGACAATCAAAACCTCATGGATCCGCCGATCATGGCCCTCGCGACGACGCCACCTACGGCAGTGCGAATTGGACGTATCCCATCCCACTTCCAATTCCGTTCGCTCCATCCCCTTGTTTGCATTTGCTCACATCTGTGCGTAGGGCCCCATCGCTTGTCGTAGTGTGGTCTTTTTGACTTAACTCCCCCCCGAAAACTCTGCCGCTGCAACTCCTTCGCTTCCGTGCGCTCTGCAACAGATTATGTTTGGCCTCGACAAGGCGCACATGATCTTAGACGAGATGATTGCCAACGGCTACGTGGTCGAGAACAACAAGACGAACATTCTCACGCCCCTCGTGCTGATGGAGAAGGCGTCCAAATGACAATTCCAACACTCTTTATGGCAATGACCCGCCGACCACCGGAAATCCCTCTGCGTCCGTTTCGTTAGTACGCCATGTTGTCTTTGTTTCAGCCGTTTGCATCTCGACTCTCTCACAGTCGCGTACTTTACGCACTGACTGACTGGCCTTTAGATTGCAGTAACTTCCATTTTCCGCGTTAATTCGCGAAACATTCAATTCAATTGGTCGTTGGAACCACCCCTTGTCGACGTCACGCCGTCCAATGGGTCGTGTGGCGACACTTTCACACACGCACAAGGCACGCACGCACGCACACACACGCACGCACGCCACAGCGCTCTTAAACCAGCGTCCCGGGACTCTCCGTGCAGAGTGGGGCACTGTGACTGCGACAAGAGCTTATTTTCCGTTTGCGCACGCCTGTTTTTTATTTGAGGCCTTCGTCTGTTTGTCGGGTGGATGCAATATTCTTTTTTCTCTGCTCTGCGCGGCGCGTGACCATTGGGCTGCACAAGCGTGCACGGAGACCTGGCCGTGCTGGTAAGTGGCGGCTGTGAGTGAGTGCTGCGCCCACAGCTCTCTTCTATGCTCAGTTTGTGGCATTCCTCTGCTCTTTGCCTCTTTGTTTTTCGTTAATGTGCTTTCCGTGCTGTTTCTGCATGCTTCTCTCAGTCAGTGGGTTCAATGGAGCCGAAGTCTCCTCTCTTCACCTTCATCTCCTTCCTTTCTTTCCTCTTTCCTATTTTGCCATTGTGTCATCTCAAAAAGCTATGGGAGGTGAATTTGAAGTGGCCGGTTATGTGTTGAGTTCTCGCTCGCTTGCCTTGCTTTGATGTGGGATTCTGTTGCAGTTGTCTAAAAACCTGCTTCCGCATGCCTGCAGACGGCGTGTGCTAAGGGTCACCGTCGCCGGTGGGCGTAGTTTGCGCCGCACAAAATGGTGGACTCGGGGCCCAAGCTGCCGTTGGCGGTGACGACCCTGCCGGCGTCCCAGCTCCACGGGCCGCTGCGCCAGTACCTCATCGACTGCTCGCGGTCGCTATACACAGAGTCGGACATTGTGATGAACAACCACCGGACGGATGCGCCGTGGTTCTTCCTCTCTCTGAGCCAAGCGTTGTTTGGGAGGGACTTCTCGCTCACGTGGGAGCGACTGCAGGCCCTGAACAGGCCGCAGCCGACGTGCGGCCACGTGTTTGAGAAGAATGAGCCGACTTATCAGTGCAGGTGCGGACGCTGTGGTGCATTGCGTGCGCGAAGGAGCTCCATGCTGAGAATCTGTTTTCCATTGTGTGCGTGTGCGTGTGCGTGGTGTCTTTAGGGATTGCGGCAACGACCCGACCTGCGTGCTGTGCGTGCGCTGCTTTAAGGCGGGGCCACACCGCGGACACAATTACCGCATGAACAACTCGAACGGCGGCGGAATGTGCGACTGCGGCGACAGGGAGGCGTGGGCTGGCGAGCCCTTTTGCGACGTTCACCGCCCGTCCGCTGATGCCCACGTGCACGATCCCGTTTCTGATATCAGTACGGATCTGCGAGAGCGTGCCACGAGCGTGTTTCGCACGATTCTTGAGTACGTGTCGGACAGCTTGAGTTTGCCGGAGAAGGCCCGCCGCGCGCCGGAATTGTTCGCGAGCGACCTCGTGCGCGGCACTCTGCAGACGACGATGGTGTACAACGACGAAACGCACACTTTTGACGAGGTCATTCGAAAGCTTGTCGTCGCCGTCGGATGCACGCGTAAGGACGCGCAGAAGTATGCCGAGCTCATCGACAAAGAGGTGCGGTTATGCTGATAAGCGCAACCGTTTTTTTTTTGTTTTTTTTTGCTACCGTGTGCCGGGTTATAGAGCATATGTGCTGTTACACAACCCCGTACACACGTGCTCACGTGCACGTGCTCCGCCCTCGTCGCCTGTAGGGACGCGCCGTCGTCTGCATGGGGGATAGCACGCGGTGCGAGCGCGTAATGCAGGACCTGCGCAATCAGATTGATCTTGTCGTGGACGTCAAGGATGCGTCCGTCGTCGCGCATCAGTTGTGCTCGCTGCTTTTGCTGTCGTGGCTCCACTCGGTGTCCAAGGCATCGGACGCCCTCCGCGCGATTATCGGCCGTGAGTTTGTGCGCTCGGATTTCTCGCCGACACGCGCCCCCGGGCAGTCGCTCGTCGAGCTCGCGCTCCTGGCGGATGCCTCGCTGTGGAAGAACGCGCGGTCGCGGCTGCACGACATGTACATGGGCTGCCTCATCGTCGACGCGGCCTTCAAGCGCGACTTCTCCGTCGCGTTTGCGCGCAATTACGTCGTGCTGCAGGAGCAGTTCCTGGAGGACTCGCACACGGCGGGCGATTCCGTGATCCAGATGTCCGTGCAGGTGTTCACCGTGCCCAGCATCGTGCGCATGCTGGTCGCCGAGTACGGCCTCCTCGACTCTATTATGGAGACGCTCCTCCGCCTCTTTCGCACGGCGGTCGTCCACGAGGGCGGTCCTATCGACTGCACGGCGCCCGTCATGCTCAGCCACCGCTACTTCCATATGTTTGTGGACCTCAGGTGCGTGTACGTTGCGTGCCCCGTTGAAAATGCCCTTCTTCTCTTGTTTTGGTGCGCGTGCAATGAATTTTTTTTATTTTTTTTTTTATTTTGTGGCTCGTCTGATTTTTCCGTGTTTTGCGCAGGTACATTCTTCGACACGACAGCATTGACTTTGCGTCGACCAACTTCCTGCGCCACCTGCTCGAGTTCCTCTTCCTGATGCAGGTGCTTAAGTGTTGCTCTGCTGCACAGCCGCCCGTTGGTTACTCGCACGCCTTGCATTGAAGGTGCTCATCCACTTGTGCGCGTGTGTTTGTTTGTCTCGCAGCACATGGACGAGGTCACGCGTCAGACTGGCGAGCACGTGGAGATCGAGAGCGAGTCTTGGATGGGTGCCTTCACGCTGTGCCTCCACGTCATGCCGATCACGCCGCTGTTGTCCAAGGCCTACGCGTCGTCGCCCGAAGGACTCCGCGTCGCGTCCCTGCGGACGCTCGAGGCGCTCCACATGCATCCGTCGATGCAGGGCTTCGTGTTTGATGACACGCCGCACGGTCGCTTTGTGCACTTCGACATGGCGACGCAGCCCGTGTCCCTCCACCTTCCGCTTCATCGCGCGCTTGCAGGTCAGGCGTTGGTCGCCTGTCACTTGTGCATCTTATTGTTGTTGGGAGTTGCCACCAGTGCGTTGACCTCCGTCATTTTGCCTTTGCACGCGTTTCAATCCCCAGGTCTCCTCCAGGACGCGCACCGCCACAGCCTTCTGCTGCACGACGTGCTGCACCTCGGTGAGCGCAACATGGACCCCGCGGAGGCCGTGCTGATGCTCCTCGAGCACCCCCTCCGCGTCGCCGCCTTCCTCGCGCAGGCCAAGGCGGGGATGTGGGTGCTGAACGGCTTCTCGATTCAGAACCAGGTGTGTACTCACTATCTGGCAGCGATTGCCAAGCGCACTGTCCCGGAATCCGTCTGTGCCCATCGGCTTGTGCCCTTTCTCCGCTGACACGTGCCACGTGCTATGCAGATCTTCAACTATGTCGGAGTGAACTTCCGCGACCAAATGTTCGACCGCGACCTCACCGTCCTCCAGGCGGCCGCGGCGCTGCTCGGCCCCGACATGTTCATTGCGGCCGCGCTGCACAAGTTCAACCTCCTCGACTTCTTCCTTGGGGACGCCGCTGCCTTTGCCGCTCAGCTCGAGAAGGACGCCGACGCGCGCCGCAAGGACATGGTCCTCGCCGAGGAATTCCTGCAGCTGCTCATCACGGTTGTCGGCGAGCGCATGCGGCCCGGCGTCGGGCGCGTCTCGTTCGCCGACATTGTCCGCCGCGAAATTGTGCACCGGCTGTGCCTCGGCCCCATCGCCTACAGCGAGCTCGCCGTGGCCGTCGGCCGCCCGATTTCCGAGGATCCCTCGTTCGAGGCCACACTGCGCGCCATCGCCGTCTTCCGCCAGCCGCTCGGGCTCGACAGCGGCATGTACGAGCTGCGGCCGGAAATGCTTGCGGAGTACGACCCGTACTTTTTCCACTACACGCGGCGGGAACGCGAGAAGGCCGAGGCAGCGCGCGTTGAGCGCCTGCGGAAGCGCTCCGAGCCGACGCAGCCCGTGACGGTGCCGCCGCGGCTCACTGTCCCGTTTGCCGGCCTCGCGCACGTGCTTCACAGTCACGCCGTTGCAGGCATAGTGCGCACGGTGCTGAGGCGTGCCGTGGTGGCGGCGACGAGCGATCCCAACACCCCCGCGGATCCCTTTGCGCCGTCGGACGCTCTTGTGTATGCCGCCGTGCACATTGCCGCCCTCGCGCTCATAGCCGCGCCTGTGGACGCGTCGGAGGAAAACGGCGACGGTGGCGCACCCGAGTTACGGACACGTTTTGCGCTGCTGTGTGCGGAGGGTGGTGCGGAGAGCATTCTCGGCTTGTTGGCGCGGCTCGCGGACCAGCGTTCCGCGGCCGATCTCCGGCCGGTGATATTGTGGGTCCTGCGCACGGCTCGGGAGACGGGGCTGCCAGAAGTGCTGGCGGTGCTGGGCGGCGCGACTGCGGGCGAGGATGGCGGAGAGGATCCGAAGGCGAAGCGAGCGCGCGAGGCCCTGGAGCGGCGCAACAAGGTCATGGCGCAGTTTGCGGCGATGCAGAAGTCGTTCGTCGCCAAGAATGCGGACATGCTTGCCGAGGCGGAGGCGGCCGGGGATGGCCCGTCGTCGCAGTCGCAGGTTGACGAGGCAGCTGCAGCCGCGGGCAACGCTGGCGCTGCCTCCGGCGTCGCGGAGTCGACCCTCGCGCCGCTGGCGGAGACGGTCACGTGCATCCTTTGTCAGGAGGAGGCCCGCATTGGCGATCACGGCGATCGCGCGGCAGGCCTCGTGGCGCTCGTGCAGTCGTCCGGTGTCCTGCGCTCGCTCAACAAGACGACGGAGCCGCGGGACGATCCCGCCGGTCACGTGCACGACGGCCACGCGCAGAGCTCGGGCGCGGGAATGCGGGTCGATTCCCCTCTCCGCGTCCCAAATCCCGAGCCTACCGTTCCTCCCATGCTCCACATTCCTAGCCGGTCAGCGACGCCGACGTCCCCGATGCGGCCATCGTCAACGACGCCGCCTGTGCAGCCGCCGCGGTTTGCAGGCCGGTTGCGCGAGGCGTCTTATGACGACAACAACTCGACGGATGACACGCCCCGGCGGCGGCACACGGTCGCGGGGGGTCCGCAGCATCCTGCGCCGACGGGCGTCCACCGACACCCGAGCCTGTCCGTGGGCGTGCACGTGGGCAGCTGCGGGCACGCGATGCACTTTGACTGCTTCGACCGGTACTTCCGCATGGTGATGCAGAAACACGTGACCAGCATGCACACCCGCCTCCGCGTCGAGCGTGTCGAGCGCAGCGAGTTTATTTGCCCGCTGTGCAAGGCCCTCGGCAACGCCTTTCTTCCGCTGGTCCCTGCGCGTCCGCGGACGTCGGCGCCGGAGCCGACCATGGAAACGGAGTATCCCGAGGGCGAATTCCGCGCTGTCTATCTCCCCATGCTCGCGCGCCTCCTCGGTGGCCCTGGAGGCGCAGACGAGGAACGGAGTGTCGATGGCGGTGCGGCAGCCACTGCAGCGAGTGTGAACGGCGCGGGTGGTGCGTCGGGCGCAAGCGGCAATCCCGTCGATGCCCCCTTGTCTTTCCTCGCGCGCCTGCGCGAATTTCTGGGTCACCGGCGAAAACGCGAGGATGACGCGCGCGACGGCGGGAGCAGCGTAAGCGAGATGGTCGAGTGCTTTCTCTCGCGCATCCAGCAAATGGACGGCGGCGTCATTGGTGCCGACCCGCTCGCGCTCGGTCCTGCGGGTTGGAACGCGTGCTCTTACACGCTGGCGAGCCTCGAAGCCGCGGCGCGGGCGTCCGAGTCTGGAATTTCTCTGCCTGACGGCGTTCCGGAGCGCGCCATCACGTGCGCGCGGTCGCTGTTCCGCGCGCTTGGCACGGCGTGCGACGGCGGCCTCTTCGCGGGCATGCCCGAGCATCTCAAGGCCGTCCTCAATTGTGGGTGTCGTCGCGTGTGACCTCGTCGGCATGTTGTTGCACGTGTGCACGTGCGATGGGTGACGATGTATGGTGTGCGCCGTCGTTAAATTGCAGCGACTTTGTCATTTTTCTGTAGCGTACACTAACGTATGTTGCTGCTCGCAGTGGTGTCTGCGCGCGAGTCGACGGGCGACCTGTCCCTGCTGTCCGCGGATCCCTTCAACGTCCTCGTCTGGCTGTGCTTTGTGCTTCCGCCAGAGGTCTCGGGGCGGTTCAGTGTGTCGCACTTCCACCACTCGGTGCGGCTGGCGTACCTTGCGCACGTGACACAGACGGCACTCGCTCTCGCTGTCGGTCCCGAGGACTCGCCCGAATTTGCGCTCCTGGACACCGAGTGTGAGAATGACGGCCTTCTCCCTCTCCCTGCGGAGTGCGCTGCTGCCGCCGAAATCGTCCAGCGCACGGCGCAATGCGCTGGCCTCGCGACGGCGTGCGGCGCGGACGACGGCGCTCGCTTAGCGCTGCGCTTCCGGCACATGTCGCGCACTTTCCTCCGCCGCGCCGCGCTGCTGATGCACGCCGCACTGGAGATGCCGATTCCGCGCGTGCACGAAGGGGAAATTGAGAGCCTTCTGGGCATGCTGGGCCTTCCGGGCGCCCTTGTGGACGTGTGCAGGGACCTCGCCGCCCCGTCTCCGTTTGGCGATGGCAGCCTGCTGGAGCGCTGGTGCGACGCCTACCGCACGACGCTGGTCGCGACGGCGTCCCCTGCCGACTCGGATGCGGCCGCCGTCGCGCGCTCGCTGCTGCCCGGCTTTGGCGACATTGGATCGATGGCGCTCGTTCCGCTGGCGACGGACTTCAACGACCTGTTCCACGAGGCGACGTCCATTCGCTGCGTCAACTGCAAGACGATCCCGTCGCTTCCCGCGCTGTGTCTCACGTGCGGGCGGTGCCTCTGCGCACAGAGCCAGTGCTGCCACGGCAAGGCCGGCGGAGAGTGCCGCGTGCATTCGCTGAGGTGATTGGCGGTTTCGCTTGTGTCTGCCCCTCGCTGTGGTTGGCGCGTGTCGTGGTGTGTGTATGGACCGCGTGCACAACTAACTGCTCGCTCCTCTGTCATCCCGCAGCTGCGGCGCCGGTATGGGCCTCTTTCTGCTCGTGAAGCGGTGCGTGATTGTCGTCACCCACATTGACCGCGGCACATTCTTCAACGCGCCGTACCTGGACGCACACGGCGAGACGGACGTGTTGCTACGGTGGGTCAATGGCTCCAAGTGTCCGCGCCGTGAGCGTGCTTCGGTTGCCGTGTGCTGACTGGCTGGCTCCTGCGTGTGTGCAGCCGCGGGCATCCGCTCTTCCTCAACGCGCAGAGGTACGCCCAGCTGAACCGCATGTGGCTGTCGCACGCGGTGGCGACGGACATTGCGCGGGCGCTCGACCAGTCCTCCAACACAATCGACTGGACGCAGTTTTGATGCCCTCTGAATGAAGATGCCTTTGGTGTGCCTGCGTCTCTAAAGTGTGCGCCGTTGTGTGCACAGTGTCACGGCATTTCCCAGCGACGAGACGCACTATTCTTTTGCTCGCTTTCTTGGTCAATTTTATCTCATGGCTCGAGTGCCTGAAACAGCATCTGCGCCATAATGCCCAGCAAGTCCCACAGCGTCGACGGTTCCTTGCGCGGCTCTTTCGGCCCGTAGTTTCGCCGCGGCTGCTGCGCGTGTGCCGCCTGCCCTGACGCGCTGTGCCCTGTGCGGTGTGCCTTTGGCTCGTCCTCTTCGTCGTAGGGAACGGGGCTCGCGCTCCCCACGACATGCAGCACGTACGACGAGCCCTCGACCGCCAGCGGATGCCCATAGACAGACACGTAGTAGTCCTCCGGGTTCGCGCTCGTTTGCTGCCCGTTCGGCGTATCCGACACGTGGACCGTCACGTTGAGGACGTCGAGCCCACAACTCGTGGAAGAGACGTCAAAGTCCAGCACGGTCGCCCGCGCGCCCTTGCGCACATACGCATCGGCATCACCCGACAGCGTCTCCAAAATGACCGCAAAGTCGCTCTGCGCAGACACGCGGTAGTGCGCGAAGGAGTCCGGCAGCACGTGCCCTTCCGCGGATCCGCCGACCTGAAGGCTCACAGCGGGCACACGCATAGCTCGCTCCTCGCTCGTCTCGAAGGGAGCGTCAAGGGACGTTGGGTTCGCGTCGTCTCCGAATGCCCCCCCTTGGAGGGCGTCGGAATGCGACTCCGACGCAACGTGTTCGGCGCGTTCGTAGGGGTTGGTGTCCGCACGCGCGGCAACGAGTGCGGCGAGGACGACGACGCACAGCACGAGCGGGCGCGTCATCCTCATGCCTCGAATGCAATGTGACGCCGGCTACGGTATTGAAGTTCAAATCAACGCGTGCGCAACAAGAGACACACGAACGCAGTAAATGAAGCCCACACGATGCGCGCGTTGTGTAACTCTTTGTGTGTGCGTGTGTGTTTTGTGTGTGCGCGCCCGTTCTTTTCTTCACTCTCTCACTCTCTCTTGTGTATTCGTACAATGTGTTGACTATGGTGATCCGGTTACCCCTCGCCATGTCCAGGCGCCATCAAGGCGCTCTTTCAGTACGCCTGCCGCACGCAACGCACACAAACGCAGACGCACGCCAGCAAACGGACGCAGCAAGGCAGGCAGCACACGCCAGCACGCGCACGCAGCTGACGCAGGGAGCGGGAGCTGCTACACGGAAGGGACGACCGTCTTCACACGCCGCCGACCGCGCGGCCCGCACACCGAGTAACCGACGAATGCCATGACTCCGACGACAAAGAGAAACCACTGGATGCGGCTGTCGCCCGCACGGCCACGGGGACCGACAGCCGCATCTCCATCGCGAGGGCCTGAAAAGGACGGGTGGACCCTGCACGGGCGGTTGGGGAAAAAATGGTGAGAGGCTCGGCGACGAACAGCAACAACAGCGGTAGCAACCAGCTGCAAAACGCACCATCCTCGCTTCGCATTCAGCAAACCGTCAACAGCCGCTTCGCCTGCGAGCACACGAGATTAGCACGAAAAAGAGCGCACGAAATTAGCACAAAAAAGAGCGTGCGAAAACGCGCGGGCACTCACCGACAAGCGCCGCGTCAGGCCGCCGATCGATGACCGTTCCATTGCCGCACGTCGGCAGCGTGCGAAAGCCCGCGCGCGGATCTAGCACGCGCGAGTAGCTGCGGAGATTCGTCTGCACCCGCTTGGGAGGCACTCCTGCAAGACAAGGCATGAGACGCACAGGCCGCAATTGCTGCGCGAAACTGAAAACGCGCAGAACGCCGCGCACCGTTTTCGTAGCGCTCCGTCAGGCGCTTGCAACTTCGCGCAAGCGCTGTGTCAAGAATTCCCGTGGCGGCATACTCCACCAGTTTGCCCTGCGGGTGCGAACGAGCGTGTCACGGTGTGCGTGCAAGCACTCGCACAGGCGTAAACGGCACTCACCATGAAGGGAAAGCACGTGCCCTTAGCGTGCGCCGAATCCGCACAGGTTGAATCCGTGTACACGACAATTCGGCCGCCGTCGACGGGCGTCTGCAGCAGCCCGAGAATGGCGACATCCTGCGCCTTATGCACGAGACCCTTCACCATCTCAGCGCCCTGCGAGGCACTCCGTCAGCGACCGCGTGTGCGGAAAACTGAATGGCATCCACCGCGCGGACAGGCGTCTCAGCGACGAGAACAGTGGCCACCCACGAGGTCCATGAGATCGGCTTGGAGCAGAAAGCCGCGCTGCGGGAAGCGCACAATGCTGCTGGCGGAGAGAACGTCGACGTCGTCATCCCCCGCAGCGACGACGCCCTCGTACACGTCGCCGCCGAGCGCAACGCCAAAATGGTCGAGGAGGTCGTTGAGGGCGGGCACATTGCCGCCGCCGGTCTCTGCGGCCGTGCGAATATGGTCATTCAGTGCACATCTACTGACCGGCCAATCGCCGACGCTCACATCCACAGCACACGGCACATCCACAGCACACGGCACATTCACAGCCCACGGCATTGCAGCACACACCCGGCGTCCACCACTGCCGCGTGTTCTCGTCGAAGAAGCGAATCTTGTCCTTCATAATGTCCGTGCTGAACCACTCGGCCAGCACGAGCACGGAGAGGCCGAGGTCTTCGACGTCCGCGCGGAGCTTTTCCACCTCCGACGGATGAAACTCGTCCTCCGAATCCGCAATAATGAGCGTGCCGTATTGGCGCGCGTCAAAGCACGTGAGCGGCTCGCCGAGCACCTCCACAAAGTACCCGCGCTGGTCACCCAGGAAAAGGCAATGTGAGCACGCGAACACGTAAGCGCAGCCGAGGCGCGGACAATTAGAGGCTGCAAAGGCAGTACGGCACAGCACATTGAAACTGATGCAATGTGAAGAACAACAATGCAAAACGGCAATATGACGATAAATGGCTAGGGTCGCATGTCCGAGGCAACGAAAAAAATGCATCGCACTGAGCCGCACCTCGCGGAGGGCGCCGTAGAGGTCTCTGAAGTTCGTGTGCACGTGATCGCCGTTCCAGTCCAGCGGGTCCATCTTCATGCGCAGGTTGTCGCGTGGGAAGTAGCCCGACGGGTACCGCAGGCTGTGGAACTGGTCCCACAGCACCCGCTGGCTGCGCGGCGGCGTCGGCACTACCCGCACGGACAGCGGCACGGTCACCGCCGAAATGAGCCCGTGGCCCTGCGCGCAGTACAGAAACAATCAGCTACAGAGAGACGCGTGCGTGGTCGTGGCTTTGGGAGGCGATGCGGTTGGAGCGAAGCGGCTACCCTCGGCACCCAACCCACCTGCCCCGGCGATCGCACTTCAAACTCGATCGTGCCCGACACCACGCCGTCGTATTCAAAGCCCTTCTCCAGCACAGTGAGGCCGACGCTGAGATACCCCGACCACGGCCACAGCACATCGCTCCATCGAAACTTGACGCTCAGAACTCCCGCGCTTCCTGTGGCCGGCACAAACACCGGCGGGCGCGCGAAAACCCCGGCAACACCCATGCCGTTCAGCACCGTGACGTTGACGTAGATCGGGAGCGCGCCATAATACAGCGGCTGCGTGCAGTACGGCCACGCGTAGGGGCACTGCGTAAGATCGAGCGATGGCGGCACGGCACTCGCGCGGGGCTGGTAGTTGCTCAGCCGTTCGTATGCCGCGACGAGGTCCAGACGCCCCGCGCCCTGCTCGAACATGTTTGGCCCCTCGATGCGCACCGCAGACTCGACGAGCGCCTGCTTGAGCGTCGCCGGATTGATCAGGGCGCCGCGCCGCGCCTCCGGTATCACGCTGCAGAGGAGGGCCACCGCGCCGGCGACGACGGGCGACGCAACGCTCGTTCCAGAGAGCGTGCGACAGCCGGAGCGCTTGTGCGAGCCAGCAACCTGATACCCGTAGGTGACGACGTCTGGCTTGACGCGGCCATACCCAGCGGGCAGCTCCCACGCCGTCATCCCACGCGACGAGAACGCGGCAATGTTCTGCTCGTAGTCGGTGCCGCCGACGCCGACGACGTCCATCATGTCGGCGGGGTTGTTGAGCGTGCCGTAGAGGGGACCGTCGTTGCCGATCGCGGAGACCATGACGACGCCGTTCGCGGACAGCTCCCACACCTGACACAGAAACGAAGGTGTATGGATAAGGGACAGACAGCAGTGACTTGTGTGCAGAGCAAGAAAAGGCGCGTGCACAACGGACCTTTTCCACAAACGGCTGGTCGAGAAAGTCGGGTCCACCGATGCTAAGATTGAGCACGTGGATGCGCTTGAGGATGGCGTAGTTGAAGGCGTCCAGGAACCACGACGTGTACGACACCTGCGCGCGGGGACGAGGCGCTGTGAGCAAGTGAGACCCACGCACGTCAGGTTTGTCAGAGGCGCCGATATTTAAGTGCGCGCTGATGTCGTGCGCCACGCCAAGTGCGCGCTGATGTCGTGCGCACACACTGCAAGGAGAGCGCACATGGCGCGCATAATGCCACACGAGAACGAGGCCCACTTGGTTAACGGTGAACACGCGGAAGATAAAGAGATCGGCATCCGGCGCGATCCCAAGGCACTCGCGGGAGCTTGCGATGACGCCCGCAACGAACGTGCCGTGGCCGAGGTTGTCGTCCTGCGCGTGCGACCGTTGAGCGACGAATGCATCTCACACTGCCTCTGCAGCCCCCAGACACTTGGCCACGGCACACGCCACCCACCAGCGTCTCCTCGTCCGTCCAGTCGGTGCGGTCGACTACATTGCGGAAGTGCGGGTGGTCTTCCCGAAGGCCCGTGTCGAAGATGGCCACGCGAATGCCCTGCGACCGACAGCGTCTCAGCGCCACTGCAGGCAACACACACACAGCCCCAACGGCGCCACAAGAGAGGACCGAGCGCATGTGGCCCACCTTGCCTGTAAAGCCCCTCGTCCACAGCAGGTCTGCCTGGAGGAGTGCGCTCACTGGTCGCTGCACGCCCTTGCCCAACAGCCTCCGGCCCCCGACACCCGCACCGTCCCACCCGTCCCATTGCCCCGGCCACTGCGCGCCACCGCTGTCTTCCATCTCGTCCTCAGTGGGATCGAACGCAAGGCGGCGCGCCAGACGCGGTGGCTCAAACGCGGCACCGTCGTCCCCGCCGTCGGCCAGCGCAAGCGGGGAGCGCGTGAGGCGCATGTTTGGCGAGACGCGACGCACGAGTGGGTACCGACGGAGTGCCGCGAGCGCCTCGGTCAGCGCGCCGTCAGAGCTCGTGTTGTAAAACTGTGACAAACGGGTAGTCCGTAAACACAATGCATGAGTGGGACAGCGAATGGTGAATAGGCAGAGTGTGAATAGACAGGGAGGTGTCATGCAACTTGTGAAAAACCCAACCCACGCGCAGCAGAACAAAGTCCGACGGAAGCCGCCGCAGCGCATTGTCCCTCTCGACGACCTCACAGAGACCGCGCCCGTCCGGCGCAATGGAGCGCAGTGCGCGATGCACGATGCGCGCGCCGGCATCCCTCGCGTAGTAACCCCGCAGCGTTACAATGTACTCGCGGCCGTCCGAGTCGGCGGCAAAGCGGAACGCGCCGGTGCCATTCGACAGCAGCTCGCCACTGCCGCACGCATCTTTGGGCACCGCACGCGCGACTTCCACGCAGAAGAGCGCCGCCGACGCGAGAACCAGCGCTGCGGCCACGCGCACGCCGCGCATTGCTCCGGCGATCCCTCACATTCCAGCAAGCACGCGCGCCACAGCAGACTCCTCGTTCGCAGCACACGGGCGTTGACTCGACGACAGCGATCGAGCGCACCTGAAACAAAGGGACAGTGCCTGTCAGCGTAATCGGTTACAAAAACGGAACACTCGGTTCGATTCGCCGCAGTGACGGGCACGTGACGACTGATCCGCTCTCAGCTATTTGAAGGCGCAAAGTGCTCAAGGCCATGATCGACTCGGCGAATCTGCCTTGCGTTAGCTTAGTGCGGCAAGAAAACCGTCTCTCTTTGCGGCGACGTGCGAAATGGACACCGACGGCGAGATGACGGCGGCCGATGAGCAGTTTGAGACTGCGGTGCGCATGCTGCGGCAGGGCTTTCGTCAGAAGGTGTGTTCCATCCTGCCGTGCACGAGACACAGTGCAGCCGCAACCCACTCGCGCCCGCAAGCATGCACGTGAGGAGGGATAAACGCGCGAACAAGCGGGCGTGAAATCGCGCGCGAGCAGGCGTGAATACCTGTGCATTCCTCTACATGCATACACGCCCATGCACACCCACGCATGTTGAGCTCCCACACGCTGACACAGCTCGCGCGCAGGTCGCCGAGAAGCAAGGGGAGATTGCGCGCCTGCAGGCTCTTCTGGCGGAGCGCACAGACGCGCTGGCCCAGCAGCAGCGCCGTGCGGAGCAGCTCGAGCAGGAGCTTGCGCGCGCGAACCAGGCCCTCAAGCGCGTCTCCGTCGACGTGTCGAAGCTGTCGGCATTCAAGCAGGCCATTATCTCGGTGTTTGACGAGTCGGAACTCAGCGCAGAGGCCTCGCGCCGCGTGGAAGGGAGGTACGGCACACCGGGTGGCACCCCGGCCGCGCAGGGCGGGTCGCCAGCCCCGCCCGCCGCGACCCTCTCGCCCGTCAAGCGCCGTGGCGATGACTACACTGGGGACTACAGGTGTGTGCGTGTGCGTGATTGATGGCCCTTGAGTTGGGACGTTGTGTGTTTGTTTAACGCTCTGTGCGCAGTGACTTTCTCGACGGCGTGTCGTCCGGTGGCCACCCATCCCACGGCGCGGGGGGTGCTGCGGGCGCTTCGTCCACGCCGCGCAACCAGTTCCTCTCCGTGCACAAGCGTGAGTGTGCCCGGTGCGACTGTCCTGCTGTTTCGCAGCGCTCACGTGACTTTGTTGCCGCGCAGGCCCCGCGAGCCCCACACTCAGCACGGCCAGCAGTGCGGGCGAGTCGAAGGAGTTTTTCCGCACCGTCAAGGCGCGGCTGGCGGCCGAGGACGTGGGTGCTCTCGCATGAAAGCGTGTGCTGCACGTTGCCGTTGCTGTTCACATGGGCGCCTGTGTCACTCACGGCCTGCTTCATCCGCCTCTTTCGCTTATCGCGCAGTTTGAGGATTTCATCCACAATATCAAGGCGCTCAACGCCGGCACACAGTCCAAGGACACGACACTCGCGCGCGTCCGCAGCATATTCGGCGAGCGAAACGGCGACCTCATCGACGGCCTCGAGCGGCTTCTGTCGCGCAGGCACGCGTGAGGTGCATGCGACACCGAAAGGAGCAGTTGCCCTCACTCCAGCATTGAATCAAGCCAGTCGTCCAGCGACGGCGGAGCGGACACGGACGGGCGGGCCACCGGCGAAGTGGATTCGGCCGGGACGCTTGCTTCCGTGTGCGGTGGCGCGGGGTCTTGGGTGGGCGAGGGCGCAGCGTGGTGCGCAATGAACGCGGGTGCATTCGTCAAGGATGTCGGTGACGGTGCGCGCTGTGGGCCGGAGTCTGCGTGCGTTTGTTTGTTTGGGCGTGTGTGTGCGTGTGCGTGGGTGGTAAAATAGAGGGAATAAGATATCAGACCAGGCACGCTCACGTTTGCAAAACCAATGACAACGATACGGCTGACCTCCCGCAAGGAGTGCGTCGAGTTCGTCGTCGCTCGGTGCAGGCGCAGCCGTGCTCTGTTGTGGGGGTCGCCCTGGCAGTCTCTCCTGCGAGCTCTCGGAAATTCCGATGTGTGGTGCGACTTGCACCGCCGTCGTCGTCACGCGCGACGGCAAAGCCCTCATCGAAGAACCTGACATTGTGACCGCGGGTGTTGCGCTTGGTACGTTGCGAAGCGCCCGCGCCCTGAAGGCCGCGTCTTCCTCGGCAAAGGCGAGCGCCGACGCCTGTGCGTGCGTAAGTCAGCGTGCGGGATGTGCACACGAGTGTATGCAGGCATCACCCACGTCCATTTTGTCGCGAGAGATATCAATGCGTTTGTGCAGCGGCACGGTCATGAGCATCGCAGCTATTCGGTCGCAGTCGAGCGAAAGATACGATGCGACGTCCTGGCGAAGGCGAGTCAGCACTCGGGCACAAGTAGTGGCAAGCAAGTGCAAACTGCAAATGCGCACAGAGAAGACAGTGCGGCACACACACCGGCGGAGCGTCAACTAGAAAGAGAGGGCGGGCCTGCCAGTCCTTCTCGTCGCGGAAGCGAAACGTGTCATCAGGCGCACTCGTGCGCGCAGCTGAGGAAGGAGGGCCAATGAGCGTCAGTCTTTCGCTCGCATGTGTTTGCCGGTGTCTTCACAATGGAAAAATAGACAGCGCGCACGCAAGATCCCGTTGTACACGCTCGTGCAAACGGGCGATCGGCACACACCGGAACTCTCCACGGCCTCGGCAAAATCGAGCGCGCCAACGTCCTTATCTGCGCATCGCCGAATGAGTGGGTGGCGAGTCAAAAAACACAGCGCACAAGCACATGCCTGCAACTGGCAACTCATAGCGGCTCCAATTGCTCGAAATTTGCCGCCGCCCAAAGTGCTTTGGCGCGCTTTCTCCGTCACTTTCGCCCTCGTCCTCAACGTGCGGTGCGTCGTCCGCCCGTGTTGTGCTCGGCGTCTCTCTGAAATCATGGCCCTCGGCATGTTTCCCCGCTCCACCACTTCCTCTCCCCCTGCCTCTCCCGCGCGCATCGTTTGCTCGTTGGGGCTCTGCGTGCGCTGACCCCGCAGCCCGCGCATCCCGCCGCTTGGCTGCTTGTTGGTGCTGCTTGCGGAGGGCATCACGGTGCTTGTTGTCGTCCGGTCTCATGGCCAACGACGCGCCTGTGACAGCGCCGCACTATGTCCGCACTGGTCAACGTCGCTTGACTTTGAACGACGAGGAACCGTGAAAGTATTGACGATATAGTTGTGTCTGGACGTCAGAATGTCTGGACGTTCCCAAAATGGAATAGGGTGTTAATTGTCCGGGTTGTCCGCTGGTGGACGTCACGGTCAACCTTTTCACGTGGGCGCAGAAGGTGTTTGTCGCATCGCTGAAGAACGGAAGACTTCGCCCACGAAACGAGCGCAGCGTCAGAAGAACATGCCTGGCGAGAACGGCATTGTGGGCTCGCGATAGTGACCTTGGGGGGCCTTCGGGACGGAGATGGACAGTGCGCTCGCGGCTGTGAGGGACGCGCCCGACGGACGCGACGTCGAGTGTTTCGTGGCGCTGCCAAGTAGCGTGGTTGATGAGGAAGCATGCAGTCGCTCGTGCGCGCGCTCGTCGTATGGCGAGAGTCGCGACCCGCCTGCTTACTCGATCGTGGTTGAGTTCACGGAATGCGGCGAGGCATTGCCGGGCAGTGGCGTCCCGCGACCCATCCCGCGCGGGGCTGCGGGGCCCTGTGCGGAACAAGCACAGACGTCGCGCGTAGTGGCATTACACACTTCCGAGCTGCGGGTGCCGTTGAACATGTTGGGCTCGGAATCGACGCGGTCCGCGTTCTCCGAGTGCGGGGACATATGCCGGATTTGCCGAGTCCACGACGACTCGCTGCGACTCTTCTCGCCGTGTCTGTGCCGGGGTACGGGCGGTTTCGTTCACGAAGAATGTCTCATGCATTGGATCAACGTCTCGAACAAGAAGGCCGACGAGATGTGCTGCGAAATTTGCCAGTTCCCCTACATTGTCGAGTACCGCACCAAGCCATGGAAACAGGTGCAGTGGATTCGCAATGCATTTATTTCCAATGCGAATTCTGTGGTTCAATGCGCGGGTGACCGTTACTCACATAGTTTGGTCCCTCGCAGTGGCGGCGTGTGTCGCTCACTTCGACCGAGTCACGCCGGCTCAAGATTTACCTTGCTTCGTATGTGATTGCGGGCTTCACGATCGGCTGGACCATCAGCTCATTTCTTATTCCCCTGTTGGGCGCCAACTCGACCAACTTTGCCTTCTACTTCAAGCTGTTCCTCATGATCTTCTGCTGGCTCGTGTGGGCCGTGCTCTTCTACCTACACGGCCGCTTCTACGCCTCGCTTTTCCGAAAGCTCCGCGACCACAACCGCACGATGGTCATCCTTGCCCATCACGAGGCTGTCTAGCCGTCTAGCCATAGAGTCCCTTCCGCTGTTAGCGTCGCACGCTTGGCGCGTGCGCGTTGAACAATGTGCCCATTGCGCGTGTTGGCTGCGTTTCGTTTCGCGTCGCCTCTCGAAGAATCAACAATATTACTTATTCGTCGCACCAATGTTGTTATCCACATTTTCTGTATTGGATGATCCGCCCTCGAGGCCTTACTTCTCCTGAAATGGCACAAGAAAGAACAGCGTAAGACGATGCCCAAAAACTGCAAGAAAGCGAGTGCGCGGGCCAAACCAAAGTCCAACTCAACGTACCGGGATCGAGACAGAGCCGGCCTTGATACCGTCAATGATGTCGTGCGGCGGCTGGCCATCGACCGTGCAGCCAACAGACTGGGCCGTGCCGAGGATCTCCTTCACGGTGCCCTGGAGCGTGCGCGCCATCGACCGCTCGCGCATAACGCGCGCAATCTCGATGATCTCGTCAAGGGTGAGGTTGCCGCTGTGCTTGACTGAAAAGCAACAATATCAAAGCGTCAACAAACAGCCCCCGAAGAAATGCGCGGAACCAAGCAGCATGAGATACGGCAAAGGCAGTGCACTGCACAACACCCACTGTTCTTCTCCTTCTTGCGGTCACGGGGAGGCTCCTTCAGGTACTTGATGACGAGCGACGAGGCGCTGGGGACAACGTCAATCTTGGCCTGACGGTTCTGAATCGTGAGCTTGACCGTGATCTTGAGGCCCTTCCAGTCCTGCGTGGCCTTGGCGATGTCGTCGCCGACCTTCTTGGGGGCCTGTAGCGCGCGTACCGTCTCAGTAACACGTTTCCTCGCACACCGCAATAGCTCTTCTCGATACAACATCGCCACACTCACCAGACCGAGGGGACCGACTTTGGGGGCGAGCGACGACGCAGCGCCAGCCTCACCACCCGTCGTGCGGAGGTAGACTGCAAACGCAACAAGCGACACTCACTCAGCCAGTGAACACCCACGGCAGACTGTGCAGGTGACAGTCGGCAATAGACGCAAGGCCGCACGAAAGGTGACAACGACGCAAACGACAGCCAGCGGGCATACGGGAGGGGCACACGGGACAGTGAGCGGAGTCCCAGCAACACGACGCTCACCAATCTTGATCTCGTTGGGGTCGATCTTGGGCGGCATTTTGAGTCTGCAGAGCACACACACAGCAACGCTCAGAGCCGCAACAACTCAAACTAGTGAAGCCAGTGCTGATCAACACCCAGCGCTATCCCCCTAATAGACTGCGCTGCCTCAGTCGCCCACTCTAAGCGCCCATAACCCCATCCCCCATCGCAGCACAACCAGCCACTACGCACGTTTAGGAAGCCTGCTCGGCGGACGAGAGCGACAGAGTGTGGATGGACGCGAAGTTGCGACCGACCAAACGGTTGGATGCACTCCGCGCACTGTCGGGTAAAAAGAGGGCTGGGTCGTGGGGATGGGGATGTGCGCTTTGAACGATGCGACGACGAACGGAGGGATCAGCCGTGTGTGTGGCAATTGGCACACGACAGGCCATCCTCATCCGGGGTGGGAGGGTGGCGGTCGATCCGGGGGTTTTGGTTTGTAACAGTAATGTAACGGTTCATCCGGGGTGAGAACCGACTGTCAACAAAGAGCCGGGCACCAATTCACCCCTTCAACTGCGATCGCGCACACGCACACGGCTCTCTTGTGTCGCCCTGCGCTACGTGCCGGTGTCATTCGCGTGGGGCGTGTTTCTTCGGCAATGGATTACCCCAAGGAGGGCGCGATTCGCGTCTACAAGGTGTGTGGGCGTGATGCGTGGTCCGTCGCCGCTCCGTGTCAGCACCGCAACTCACACGCCTGCTTCACAGCCCGACTTGTCGACGTTCTCCGTGGTCAAATGCACCCTCGCGACCACCGTCGCGGACATTGGGGGCGCGCTGTTCCTGAGCACGAGCAATGGGTGCGAGCGACCGCTCCCTCCCTCCACGCGCCCCCTCGAGCTGCACTTTGAGCTGCTGCTGCGGCTGGGCTTTTCTGCGGGACAGCTCGCGGACGTCAGTGACGGCGACCACTCGTACTACTTCCGCTTTCTGTCGGGGCGCCAGACGAATGCCGTCGGCGGGCATGTCGAGAGCGCGTCGCTGCGGGGCTCGCTGCTCAAGGAGGGCCACGCGCTCATCAAAAAGTGGGAGAAGCGCAACTGCGAGATTGTCGGATCGCGCCTCAAGTACTTTGCGCCGGGCGAGTCGGACGCGAAGGGCGTGATTGAGCTCATTGGCGCGCGGTTTGAGGAGACGCCCAACAAGCGCGACCTCAGCTTCATGATCCAGCCTGCGAGCGGCGGCAGCAAGTCGTTCTACTTTGCCGCTGAAACGAAGGTCGATCACAAGAAGTGGGTGACGAAGATCAAGTCGGCCATTTCCATGAACCCGAACATCCTCGACCTCACCGGGCAGAGCATCACGGCCGTGCCCGCGGACTACCACAACGTCGCGGGGACGACGACGCTCGTGAACCTCACGCGCAACTGCTTCACGTCGGTCGCCAGCCTCGCGCCTTTCAAGTCGATGGTCACCGTCATCATCAGCGAGAACGAGCTCCGTGCAGTGCCCGACGGCCTGTTCGAGCTCGGCCAACTGGAGGAGGTGAGACGCGGAAATCGCGCGTGGTGCATTTGCGGCTATTCCCTTGCACGCGGCTCACACGCACGCTCGCAGCTCGACCTCAGCCGCAACCTCATCTCGGAGATACCCCGCGACATCGCACGCCTGACGAAGCTGCGCACGCTGGCCGTGCACGCCAACCGCCTCTCGTCGCTCCCGGACGACCTCGCACGCCTCAACCTCCAGACGCTCGTGATTGCCTTCAACAAGTTCTCCGAGCTGCCCGCGTTTGTGTCGTCGCTCAAGTCGCTGCGGTCGCTCATCGCGACGGGCAATCTGATCTACAAGCTGCCGGACGACATTGGCTCGCTCAGCGCGCTCGAGCGGCTCGAAGTCGGCCACAACCGCCTCTCGTCCCTGCCGGCATCGATCGCCTCGCTCGGCTCGCTCACAAAGCTCGACGCTCGAGGCAACATTTTCACGGCGTATCCGCAGGCAATTGCGCGCCTCGCGAAGCTGTCGACGGTGGACCTGACGCACTGCTCCATCGGTGGGGAGGCGGTCGTGGCCATGGAGGGCGCCACGGCCATTGCGCTCCAAGAGAACTCGATCTCGTCGTTCTCGTTTGGCGGCGTTGTTCCGCAGCTGATCACCAAGATCAATCTCGCGCACAACGGGCTCTCAGAGCTCACCGACGCCGTGTGCGACCTGCCCGCGATCGAGAGCCTCATCCTGAAGGGGAACCGCCTCCGCACGCTGCCCGAGCGCATCTTCAACGTGCCCTCGCTCAAGTGGCTGTTCGTAGGCGACAACGAGCTGGAGGAGATACCGCAGAAGGTCGGCAAGTGCCGCATCCAGATTATGGAGCTGCAGCGCAACCGCATTGCCCAGCTGCCCCCGCGCCTCTTTGAGCTGGCCTTCATGCTCCGCGTGCTCAACGTGAGCGAGAACAAGCTGTCGGACCTGCCGCCCCTCGCGGACCCGCAAATCAACGGCATCGAGGAGCTGTACCTCGCGAAGAACAATCTCGGCACGGACGTCCTCAAGCGCGTGCTCGCGTCGCCCAAGCTGCGCGTGGTTGCGATGAATTTCAACAACATCGACGCCATTCCGTCGTCGATCAGCCACTGCGAGGCGCTCGAGGGCCTGCACCTCGCTGGCAACAAGATCCAGTCGGTCCCCGAGGGCATCGCGCGCCTGAAGAAGCTCGTGTACCTGACGCTCTCCGGCAACCACATTGTGCAGGTCAAGGCGCTGCCGACGGACGCCGCGTTTGCCACGGTGGACCTCAGCTGCAACCGCCTGCGCGAGCCGCCCCAGTGCCTGCTCCGCTGCACCGGCATCGAGAACATTGACCTCTCGGGCAACGCCTCCCTCAAGGTCAACTGGTCGTCGTGGGACCCCCGCCCGCTCTCCAAGCTGCGCCGCCTCACGCTCGAGGGCCTGGCCCCCGGCGCCGTCCCCGAGCCGCCCAAGGAACTCGCGGGCGTGGTCGAGCACGTGAGCACGGCGATGAAGGGGCGGTGGTGCTTTGGGTGTGCCGAGCTGCTTGGTCGTCGCCCCCGCATGGAGGACAGCCGCATTTGCCGGCCCGGGTACGGCGGCAACGACGGCTCGGCGCTGTTTGCCGTGTTCGACGGGCACTCCGGCCCGGAGGTCGCGCAGCAGCTCGAGAAGACTTATCCGCAGATCCTTGCGGACGAGCTCCGCACGTACGGCGGCAATGCGGAGCGCGCCCTTTACACATCGTTCTTGCAGGCGCACCGGTCGCTCGGCGCCATTTCGCGTCGCTGTGGCTCGACCGGCGTGGTCATGTACAGCAACTTGGAGGGTGCGCGCACGCACACATTTGTTGCGAATGTCGGCGACTCCGAGCTCGTCGTCCAGCGCGCTAACGGCACGACCGAGGTCCTCAGCACGAAGCACAAGGCGTCGACGCTCTCGGAGCGCGAGCGCATCTCGATGTCCGGCGGATTTTTGGGCGACGAGGACCGCGTGTGTGGCGTGTTGGCCACGTCGCGCTGCCTTGGCGACACGTACATGCACCCCTTTGTCACGCCGATCCCCGCGATCGCGCAGACGTACCTGGAGGCAGCCGACCGCTTTGCGATCATGGCATGCGACGGGATCTGGGACGTCTTGTCGTACGAAGAAGCCGCGCGCGAGGTTGAGGCGGCGAACGGCGACCCCGTGCTTGCGGCGCGGCGCCTCCGCGACCTTGCGTACGCGCTTGGGTCCGAGGATAACATCACGGTCATGGTCATCTCTTTCTCGCCGTGTGAGTGGCGCCGTCTAATTGCCATGCTGTGGAATGTTTTGATTGCTCGTCCCTGCTCACTTTGTCCGTTATATACCCGCAGTCGAGCGCAGCGCCGATCCGGACATTGCGCCCGAAGCGCTCCAGGAGACCGCAGATGCCCCGTCGGCGTCGCAGGGGTCGGCGCCCAGCGGATTCATGGCCGACTATGCGTTTGTGCGCGTGCTGGGCGAGGGCTCGTTCGGCAAGGTCGTCCTCGCGAAGCACAACAACAAGCTTGTCGCCGTCAAAATCCTCAGCCGCGCGAGCGCCACGACGTCCGAGGTCGACGTTGAGAAGTCGATGGCCAAGCTGCAGCACCCAAGCCTCGTGTGCCTGCGCGCGCACTTTGAGTCGCCGCGGCGCATCTACCTCGTGATGGAGTACGTCGGCGGCGGCACGTTCAAAGTGCCCGACCGCCCCGAGGACGCTTTCCCTGAGAAGCGGGCGCGTTTCTACGGCGCGCAGATTTCGCTGGGGCTGCGGTTCTTGCACCGGCACGGCATCATCTACCGCGACATGAGCCTCCACAACCTCCTGCTGGACGAGCACGGAAATGTCAAGGTGGGTCACGTGCGCCGGCGGGGTGCGTGCGCATGCGTTGCCTAATGTCGTGTTTAATTTGTCGCAGATTGCCGACTTCGGCCTCTCCTCGAGCGGGCTGAGCTCAAAGGAGTTTTGCGGGACGCCCGCCTTCATGGCGCCCGAGATGGTGCGCAAGGAGACGTACGGCAAGGCGGTCGACTGGTGGGGCGTCGGCGTCGTGCTCTACATGATGCTCGTCGGCCGCCCGCCGTTCTTCTCGGACAACATTGCCGACCTCAACGCACAGGTGCGCAACCCACACCCGCCTGCGTCCCCTGTTAGTGTCGCATGCCGACTGACTTGTGCCCTCTGCAGATCACCGGGCGCGACCCGTACTTTCCCCACAGCCTCAACAAGGGCGCGCGCGAATTCCTCAAGGCGCTCCTCCAGCGCGACCCTGCGGCGCGCCTCGGATCCACGGCGGACGAGGAGGACGTCATCCACCACGCCTTCTTCAAGGGCGTCGAGTGGGCCAAGCTCGAGAACGGCACCGCCGCACCCCCGTCAAAGCCCGACGCAAAGAAGATCGAGCCGCAGAACCCGGCGGATTTCGAGGGATGGATCTAAAGCGGCCGTCACGCGCGCAATAAAAACAGGTATCGGGAATCTCATGAGGGGTGCTCGCCGCCCTGCCGCGCCGAGAGTGCGCGCCGGAAAGCGGGATTTTCGGCCGCGCAACGCCATGCGCACCACCTATGCTCGATGGCAACCATGGGCGAGGCGCAGTCGGCGTCCGTCTGGCACGCGAACGAGGGCGGCAGCCGCGCAACGTCCACGAGCACAATGCAGTTGCCTTGGTAGTAAGCCCCGCCGCAGCGCATGCACAGCCGGCCGTCGAGCGCCTCGGCCACAAAGGGCGGGAGTTCCGCCGCGTCGCCAAACATCGCGCCCATGAGAACGGCGCGGTCGGCAACGTGCATGGCCAGGAGCGCGCGCGCACTGATCTCGAAGAGTGTTGGCGCGCGCACGCCAGAGAGGTCCAGGCGACGCTGCCGCTCAAAGGCATTGCCCGCAAAGCGAAACTCGCGCAGGGACAGTCGGAAGAGCTCGCGCGGAAGCGCCGTGAGCGCATTTCCGCTGACGTCGAGGTGACGTAGAGCGCTCAAGCCTGCAATGGCCGCTGGCAGTTCGGCGATCCTGTTGTTGGCCGCGCGGAGGGTTGCGAGCGAACGCAGGCCAAAAAGGGCTCGCGGGAGGCACGCGAGGGCATTGTCGCTCACATCGAGGTGCGCAAGGGCCCTCAGGCGCCCAATGCTCTCCGGCAGCGAGCGCAGGCGGTTGCCCCGGAGTCGGAGCGTCGTCAGCGCCGTGAGGGAGGACACGGCCGGCGGCACCTTGTCAAGCGCACACCCGCACAATTCGAGCGTCTCGAGCAGCACGAGCGCGTCCGTCTGCTGCAGCAACTCGAGTGCGCGGCGGTCCTCGATGGCAAGCGCACTCAGCTGTGGCGGAACGACGGCTGGAATGGCGCGCGCCCCCTTCGCAACCGTCATGCGGCGCTGCAGGTCCGTGGCGCCGACAAGGCCTCCCTTCGGCCGATCACCCACCACTGGCGCTGTCACCTCGGCGTTTTTCTTGACAGGAACAGAGGGAGTTTCGCCGATAGAAAGGTCTTCGTCGGCAATAGTGGACGGTTTCTCCGAAGCGCGGTGGACTAGAGACAGAAAGCGGAGCAGCGACGGCGCCTTGGCCTGAAAGTGAGAGATCGGTACACACAGGTAGGTCAGACTGCATTGCAACGACTGCAGTGCGCAAGGCCATGCGATTACAAGCCCCCACATGTGCGAATGAGAACGCACACCCACACGGCTGATGCATATGTCGTGTGGCGGCCGCACTAAGCGAATAGTGGCCTTGCCCGTGTCCGCAAATTTCGAGAAGATGCGAGCCACATTCCCCTCAAGCTGCGCGCCGTGAATAAACAGGGACCAAACGGCATCATGAGCAGAGGCGCCATGGGAAGTGAGGGAGATGGGCTGAGAATGGGATGAGAAACAAAGCACCCACGTCGTACGCCCCGCCGCCCCGTGCCATTCGCACCGTGAGGCGCAATCGCCCGCCCTCCCGTGAGACCACCAGCGCCGCCGCCGCCGCAGGCCGCCGTGACGGAGCGCCCGTCGCGGCGGCCCCTCCGGCGACCAGCTCGGCGTCGCAGAGCAGCTTCATTCGCAGCCGTTTCGGTATCGGCAGGGTTTGCCATTGCCGGCGGTGTTTTTTTGATTTTTGGCGCGCAGTGTGTCACGTGCGATGGGTGACCCACATGCACAACAGGCAGCAGTCACCCGCTCCTCCGTAGATTAGCCAAGATGAGCCTTGTTGGTGCCACGCGCCAGCCCCTTTACGCCGCCCGTCTGTTCTCTGCCCGCCTGCCGCAAGTCGCCCCGCGCGCCCTCGCCCACAACATGGCCGATGTGAAGGAGGAGGTCCAGCGGACCATCGCAGCGCACAATGTCGTCGTCTTCTCAAAGACCTATTGCCCGTGCGTATGGGCAATGTCCATAGTCCCCGGGGCAGACGCGCGTGTGCTTCTGTTCGCTGGCTTGCGAGTATTGCGCTTATTGCCGCTGCCTTGCTGAGCAGGTACTGCGTGAAGGTGAAGGGTCTCTTTGACAAGATTGGCGTTTCGTTCCATGCCGTCGAACTGGACACCGTTGGTGCGTGGCTGCGGTGTGCACTCGAGTGCTGTGTCTTGCCATTGCTGTGGGAGAACAGTGTCTTGCTAGTGCTGTGGGAGAACACCGCCACGGTAGAAGGGGACCGTTTGGTCGCGTTTTGCGTCTCCGGCCAACAGCATTTCCGCCGTTCTCATTCTCGGTGAACGTATCACATGCGCAGCCAAGGGTTCGCAGATGCAGGACGCCCTGAAGCAGCTTACGGGGCAGTCGACCGTCCCCAACGTCTTCATCAAGGGCAAGCACGTCGGGGGCTGCGACGACACGCACCGAAAGCACCAGAGTGGGGAGCTCGCCACTCTTCTTGCATAACTCCATTAAAGAAGTCACGCCCCCTCATCTCCCACACATTACACGATTTCATTGAGCGCCTAGGTCATCGTCACCCACACGGGCTCCATCGGTTGGCCGTCGCCGCCATCGCCGTTGCCGTATCCCTGCGGTGCCGCAATGGGCTGACGCTGCACCGACGGCGGCCGCCCTTCGTTGGGCGGATAGGCCCCCGCGGCGAGTGCTGCTCCCTGGGCCTGCTGCGCTCCCTGCGGCGGAGGCGGGCGCCGTCCACCAGGACGCACAGGCGCACCCCGTCCCGCCGGTGCCATCCCGCTCGCATCCGGCGGCCCGCGTGGAGGTGACTGCGCGGCCGGTGGTCCCGCCGACGGAGGCCGCTGTGGCCGCTGCGGCTGCGGCGCGCCAGGCTGCTGCGCACCAGGCGGCGGTGCGCCGGGAGTGGACGCCGGAGGACCGCGGGGTGGTGGGTGCGCATGCTGCGGCGGGTGCTGTTGCTGCTGTTGCGGTTGCGGCTGCTGCCCAAAGGGAGGCTGCGCGACTCCCGATGCACCGGGGGGGCGTGGCGGCATGGGTTGCCCGGCGGGGCCTGCCGGGCGTGTCGGCACGGGTGCCGGGGCACGCACGCCAGGAGGCTGGCCGTGTGGCGGCCCCTGGGGTGGATGTCCACCGTGAGCAGCATGGGCCGGGGGATACGCGGGTGCATGACCCTGCGCACCGCCGTCTGCATACTGCGGCGCACCGTAGCCCACGGGGGTGTGGCGTCCGCCGGGAGGCGGCAGGGGAGCAGCCGCAGCAGTAACGGGCGAAGTGTGCTGTCCGGTAGGCGCCTGCGACGGCGGAGGTGCGCCATGCGGGGTACGCGGGCGCGCCGCGAGCTGTTGCTGCATCTTGCGGTTGGCGTCCGTCAGTTCCTGCAGGCGCCCGCGGAGGAAGCCGACCTCCTTCGTGCGCTCCTCCAACAACCGCTCCGTCTCCGCAAGCCGCCGCGTGACTTCCGCGAACACGCGCTCGTGCTCGGTGCGCATGCTCTCCACAGCCTGCGCTCCCGACGTGTGCGCCGCGTCCGCGCGCGCCTGTGCCGATGCCGCCTCAAACTGGCTTGCCGAGAGCGCAGCCGCATGCGACTGCTGGAGGGTGGCCACCTGCGCGGAAAATGTGTGCCGCAGCTCGGCGACCTGCGCCGCGTGCATCTGCTGCAGCTCGTTGATGTATGCGGCGTGCGACTGGTGCATCTCTTCGATGTACGCCGCCTGCGCCTGCTGGACCTCCGCCAGCTGCGCCGCGTGCGCCTCCTCGGCGTCCGCACCCTTGCGCTCCAGCGCCGCGCACAGCCCGCGCGCCTCCGCCAACTGCCGCTCAAGCGCCGTAATGCGCCCGCCGAGCTCGTTGCGGGCGCTCTCTTCCCGTGCCTCGCACTCGGCGGCGCGGGCCTTGGCCTTCGCCGTCTCTTCCTCCAGGAAGTCCTTCACAACACCCAGGCGGCGCTTGTCCTTCTTCCGCTCCTCTTCCATTTCCGCGACGGATGCGCGCGCAGCTTCCACATCGTGCATCAGCTCAGCGACACGCGCCTCGAGTGCCAGCTTGTCCTCCTGCCACGCCGCATGCGCCGCCCGTTGCGAATCAAGCACGCCAGAAAGCCGGCCGCACTCCTCTTCGGCGGCAACGCGTTGTGAGCGCTCACGTGCCACGTCCAGCCGAAGCGTGTCAACAAGCGTCGCGTCGCTGGCACCTTTCTTGGGGCCGTCCTCGGCGTCTTCGTCCTCCTCCCCCGGAACACTCGTGTCGTGCTTGAAGTACACGCGCAGCACATCAAGCTCCGCAGCCATCGCCTTTGCCTCCCCCTGCGCCTTCTTCTGCGCGTCCACAGCGGCCGCGAGCTGCGTCGCCATCACCTCCCTGTCGGCGGCCGCTTCGGCGTCCGCGCGCGCGCGCTGAGCCCGCTCCTCCTCCAGCGCCGCGACGAGGTCGGCGGCGGCGGCGGCGGCGCGGTCGGCACGATCCTTCTCGGCGGCGACGGCCTGCAGCGCCACCGACAGGCGCTCCTCCGATGCCGCTGTCGCCACTTGCCCTGCCCGCGCTTCGTCGCGTTCGGCTGCAATCGCATTAGCGCGCCGCTCGACATCAGCGAGGCGAGACGCCAACTGCTGCGCCTCAGCACGCGCACCACGCGCCTCCTCACGCGCTCGATCAACCTCTACGGCAAAGCCGCGCGCGCGACCCTCCTCCTCCTTCACACGCCGCACCAGCGCCGCCTTTTCGTCCTCCAAGCCCCGAAGCGCGTCCATCATCCGCTTCTCGGCCTCAGCCACGCCCTTGCTGACAGTGCCCGCGGCAGCCGACTGCGACGCTGCCCGGCGCCGGCCAAAGCAAGCCTGCAGCAACACCACCGTCAGGACGCCCAGCAGGGCGGTTGCGGCCGACTGGACCAGAGGCACCGTGTGGAGAGTAGCCAGCGGCTCCAAATAACCGTTTGCCACAGCCTCCAGCGCAGCCGGAGCCGCGTGGTCCTGCACGTGCGGCGGGGACGAAGGCGGCGGCTGCGCGACGGGTTCCGCTGCCACCTCCGGGACTGGGTCCGCGGTGGCCGTGCTCTTGTCCGCCATCGAGTACGTGAGCGACGGCGCCGGCGCGTGCGGACCGTTTGCGTCGTGCGTCGCGTCCGGGGACAGCGGCACATCAACGCGGTTCGATGCAGCATCCGGCACAGCGACAGGGGCACTCTCATGTGCGACCGCATCGCCCACGTGCGCCTCGCCCGCGAACGGCTCGTTCGCCGCCAGTTGCGCCCCACCGAGCGATGAGGGATGCGCCTCACCTGGCGCCGACGCCTCCGCGCCCGGCAATTCGGACAAAGCCGAGGCCTCGTGGGACGACGACGAAACCGGCACGGGCTCAACCGAACCAAGGTCACTCGCGATGACGGTTTCTGCTGCGGGTGCTTCCGAACTCGCCGGAGTACCGTCTGTACTCGACGCCAATGTCACAGACTCATCCACAGGAGGGTGTCCGGCATGGTCGTCCTTGCTCGCATCCAATGCATGCTCGTCAGCAGGCAGGCCAGGCTCGGACGAGGCAGGAACAGCCGGCGCCGACTCTGTGGCTGCTGCTGGAGGTGTGGTCGCCTCGGCAGCCGCTGAATCATCAAGGGACACGGCTGCCGTGGCAGTGGACACTTCGAGAGCACTCGCCGTGACGGACCCGGGCACGCCTCCCGCAGGGTGGTCGCGCGCATCGGGGTCATCGGTGTGGGCACGCGCGAAGTGCTCATCCGCGGCAGAGTGTCCGTCAACCTCGTGCGCATGCAACACGTCGTGCCCCTCAGCATGCCCGTCAGCATGCCCGTCGGCGTGACCCTCAGCGTGTCCGTCAGCACGCCCGTCGGCGTGTCCGTCGGCGTGACCCTCAGCGTGTCCGTCAGCGTGACCCTCAGCGTGTCCGCCGGCATGCCAGTCGGCGTGTCCGGCATCGGCATGACCGGCATCTGGGGCGGTGTCGGCATGCACAGCCTCGCCGTGCCCGTCGTCCCCAGCCTCAGCCGACTCCTGCTCAATCGCGGCGACCGCACGCGCGAGGTCGAGCTCCGCTTCGCTCATCACCGGCTCCCCCTCGGCATCGTGGCCCTCTCCGTCGTCTCCATGCGGGTGCTCCGCGGGCGGCTCGGCCTCCACCTCCTCCTCGGGCACATCCATCGGTTCAGGACCGATGAGGGCCCGGCTGAGGCTGTCGAGGCGCACCATGGCCTCCTGAAACTCGCCGTAAACGTGCGGTGCATTCTCTTCGAGTGACGCGGCGTACTCTGCGCCCATTTCTCGCAGTCGATTCAATGCAACGTGACGCGACCGGGAATACTTCTGCGGTCGGCAAAACATCAGAACATGATCTTAGAACTATTCATAACAATAAGAAAGGGACATGGCAGACACCTCAACAGCTATCTAGAAGCCAAAGCACACGTCAAAGACAGACAGTGTGCGCACCCAGTCGTCCGCCTGGGCGCTGTGCTCGAGGGCAGCCAGGTCCCCCCTGAAGCGCGCAATGTCGTCGTCGCTCGGCACAAAGAGGTCCAGCGCCTCGTGCCCCGGCGCATACACCACGTTCTCGACAACAGCAGAAGAGGGAAAAACCCCTCGCCGGCCATTGATTTCTGTTGCACAAGCCGGTGAGAGGCATGCGAGTGGGGCATGTAAACGAACAGCACCTAAAACGATGCACCCACCGCCCTTCCAGTGGTTGCGCGGCAGGCCCTTTGCATAAACCATAATCTCTTCGCCGTCCTCAAACATGAGTTCGCCGAGGGGCACTGTGGGTCGGTGCGACCGGATGGCTTTCGCCTTGCTCAGCGGCTCTGCAGCAAATAACGTTAGAGGACAGAACGTGCACGTGACTCACACAGATGGCCACTTGCCTGAGCAGTCTGGAGGATCTTTGCACACGACGTGCGCGTGCGACGCAGAGAGCAGTGCGCAGACAACGAACGCCGCCCATGCCCACGACGCCATGGTCGCCATGACGTGCGCAGACGAAACGGTCGCCACGGGACCCGCAGAAACAGCGCGCGGGCACAGTCACCGCACTCTTATGCACCCCACGGACAGTCTCCTTCGTGTAACTGGCAGGTCTTGCGGTGACACAGAGTGACTCTGGAGAATGCGTGCATCTTATCCTTTTGGCCTCTCAAGTGTCTGTGGAGTTGCTGAAACGGCGCGTCAGCTGAGATTTTCACGAGAGCTCGGCAACAAATAAGTTGCGAGATCTCGGGAGAAATGCGGTTGCCCTGACAACATACCTTCACGTGACCGCCAACATGAACTTTCGTCTCTTTGAGAAGTTAGAGGTCCGAACACTGCTGTGCGCGTATTGCCCACTGAAACATGCCGCACGTGCCTGCGGCGGCGGCGGCCGCAGCAGCAGCAGCAGCAGCAGCGGCTGCGGCTGAACCTGCAACTGAGCTGGACCCGAGCAGCGATGGGCAGGGCTCTCAGGGTGGGTGTGCGGCAATTGTGCCCTGTGCGACCGTGCCCGCTTGTCTGAGGATGTCAGTCACTTTGGCTTTGTCGTCTAGCTATGGGTCTGTGCCTTGCTGTGTGAGGTTGTGGATGCGTCTGGGTGCTGAAAATGTGATGTGCCTGCGTGCGCATGATGACATGCCATTCGCCGCAGAGCCCTTTGAGCCGACAGGTGTCTTTGAGAACGACTACCGATCATACACCGCGAAGCTTCGCATAGCGGGTGCGCAAATTCGCAGGCGCAGCGGCGCGGGCGAGGAGGATGCAGCCACGACCGACGCCGGCTGCGAGGAACGACGGATTGTGATTGAGTGCGATCCCGAGGACCGCACGGCTGTGCGCGAGGTGGCGCTCCGCGGTTGGAAGCTGGACCCGGACAATGCGTTAGTGCTCAAGACAATTGTTCCCGCATGCCAGCGGTTGACCACCCTGAGGCACGTACGGCACACTGTGACACGTGTACGCGCCGCCACTGCCGTGGGTTTGTTTGCTGAGCAGATGATTTCGACGCAGTTTCTGGAATGCGGGCCTGACGGACGCGACATTTTCGGCCATTGCCGAGGCACTGCCGCAGAGCACCGTGCGCGTGCTTGCCGTCGACTGGAACCCAGTGTCCGAGACGCTGTATGCGCAGCTGTTGCGCGATGACTCGCCGCTTCGTTCGCTGTCTCTCCGGGGCAACGGCATCACGTGCGAGGGCGCAAAGGCCATCGCCGAAGCGCTCAAGGCAAACAGGACGCTGGCGATCATGAACTTATGGAAGAATAGGATTGCGGACGCGGGAGCAACAGCCCTTGCTGAGGTGCGTGCCACCTCCCTACACACACCTGCCGTGTCGCGAAGAGGCTTACGTGATAGCTGTGTTGCTTGCAGTCTTTGAAAACAAATAGGACGCTCTTGTCGCTTTCGATTGGGCGCAACCTTGTGCGCGATCCCGGCGTCTTGGCGTTTGCGGAGGTTCTATCGAAGTACGCGCTCACGCACGACGAAATCGTGGCGCGACGGAAATACAAGACGGAGATGGAGCAGCGCGAATGCGAGGAGCAGCAGCAGGACGGGGGGAAAGCGGGCGACAAGCGACCGCCGAGCTCGAAGGGAAAGTGGGTGCCGGTGCGGTGCGTGCATCCTGTTGGGCGCGTGCTGAGGCAGGCCGCTTGATGCAGGAACACGCAAGCGTCCGCGGCGGATCTGTCCAAGAAGAACCCGAAATCGGCCGAGTCGAAGGACAAGGCGGCCGCGAAGAAGGGCGGCAAGGAGCCCCTCAAGAAGGTCGAGGAGAAGGCGCCCGCGAAGAAGGGACCCGACGACAAGGCGGGCGGCAAGAAGGCCGGTGCGTCCACGCCCCGCTCTGCTCGGTAGTCTGTGATTAGTCTGCCGATGAGTCTGCTGGTTGGTCTGTGCGAGGCTGTGCGTGCACCATCGCGGGTGCGCATGGTATCCTCTGGTCGTTGTGAATAACCGCTTCCGTGTGCTCCGCCGCCTGCGATCGCCAGCTGCGCCACCGCCAGACAGCAAGTCCAAGAAGAAGGAGAAGTCGTCCGCGGGAAAGAAGCGGACGACCGAGGAGGACCGGGAGGAGCCGGAGGTGGGCAGCGTGCTGGGCTCGCAGTGCCGCTTGCACAAATGCTGACGCACGCCGCGCAGATGGACTACTTCAACCCACTCCGCGAGCCCATGGAGGAGATTGACGGGCAGTGGTTTGTGACGGGCAACCGCACGCTCGCCAACCTCAACATGTCGTACAACAGCATCACGGACGCCGCCGTCGACGCCCTCCTCGCCGCGCTCAAGAAGGACGTCGAGCGCGTTGGCCTGCTCAAGCTGTCCATGGAGGTGCGTGCGGCGTGTGCCCGTTGCACATCCTGCGTCGTCTGCAGCAACGCATCGCTCACACCCGCTGCGTGCAGGGCAACTGCGGGTCGGAAGACTCGCCTGCGCTCCAAAAAATACGCGCGTTCATGGCCACGCGTGACCCCACGAGTGGCGCGCCCCAGGCTGTGGAGGAGGCGGAGGGCTCTACGGAAGTCGAGGCCAAATAGGCCGCGGGTGTTTGTCTTTTCGAATTGCGTCGCGTCGTCGCCTGCACAATTACACGTACTATTTTCACGCACATTTCGTCGAAGTAAGGGAATGCCTTTGCATTGAGTTATCGCCGCGGGGTAAACCGGTCCAGCGCCGTCTTTGGCTTTCGCTCGGCCTCGCCACCCGTGTGTCGCCTGTCCCTCTCCGCCTTCTCCTTGTCCAGGCGCTCCCGGAGAGCAATCTGCGCAATTCTCCGTGAGAACGCTGCCGAACAGCCGCGCAGGACGCAAATGGGGAACGAGCGACTCACCCTATTCGCATCGACGACATTCGTCTGCTTTCGCAGGTAGCGTCGCTGCGACGAGCTCTTGCCGCGCGCACGGAATTTCGGCTCGTACTTGAGGCCGGGATTGTTCGCCTAAGTCACGCGCGAGTCAGCGTCTCCTTAAACGCATGCCGCGAGAAAATTCTGTTGTCAGCTTACCTCGAAAGCGAGCCGGCGGTCCTCGGCCATCTCCTCCTTACGATCACGCGCCACCGTCCCGATTTGCGAGGGGTCGAGCGTAATCATCTCGGGTTGTATCTGGTGTAGAGAAGCAGTGTTACCGCAAACCCATTGGCCCATGCCACACAACACGCGCGCACCTTCTCAAGCAGCGACTTGACTTCGCCCTCCTGGCGCTGGCGCCGTGTTTCGAAGGGATTGTTCTCCAGCGCGTCGAAGTTGGCCTCGCCAGCCCCTGCGCCGCGCGCGAACATGCGTGAGAATTCGTTCGGCGGGAAGCAGAACGGTGGTGGGTGTGTTGCAAGGGCTTACCGGGGACGAGGATAGACGCTAGGCCGGTCCGGTGCCCGATGCCCAACACGTCCTCGAACGGGCAGAAGCGCACGTCGGACACGGACGACCGAGGGATGAGGTGGTTCATATGCGGCGACTGCTGCTTGGTCGCAAAGGCGTCCTTCCACACCTGCAGCGCACTTTTCGTGTAAAACACAGGCGAGGGCATGTGCCTCAGTGTGTGGAATGCGCACCTGCACGTGAGGGCCGAACCCAACGGCCAGAAGACCACGTTGGCTAATGTCCAGCGTCGACGCAGGCGTCGGCGAGTAGTATGCTTGTAGCTCCTTGTACGTGCGAACGTCAAATACTTTCACTTGAGAGTCCGCGCCGGACGTGACCATGTACCTAGGACAGCGGCGCGTAAACCAACAGCACAATTTGACCAACATAATGACCGCGCGTCCACCCCAACCGCCACCCACCGACCCGACAGGTCCACCGCCGCGGCGAGCACAGGGCCTCTATGGCACAGCATCTTCACGACCGGCGTGCTCATGTTGGGCGTCCACATTGTCACAGTCCCTGCGGCGGACATCCCTGCTCAGCAAAGCACGCGCGCCACTGTCGCCACAACGCAGCTCACCGTTGCCGTGTCCGAGCAATGCCACCGCATTGTGCGGGTTCTGCGCGAGTGTGTGGCAGGGTCCGAGGCGGCTCTTGTGCTCTGCAACCAACTGTCCCGTCGACACGTCCTGATACTTGAGCACGCCGCCGGCCCCCTGCGCGCCCTTCGTGAGCACAAAGCAAGTCAACGCCCTTACATGACACGACACTCACCACTGAGAGCAGGAGGTAATGGTACGGCAAGAATGCAAGTCGCGAAGGCTCCGCATGCTGCCTAAGACAATGAAGCTCCACGCCGTTGTTGTCGTAGATGTACACGTATTTCCGCTGTGCGACCGCAAACATCGTCTCGTTATGAAGCCACTGCACGTCACGCACGGTTTCCTGCAAGAACAGCTCGCAGCCAAGCCGGCCGGCCCGCCAGTCGAACGTCGCCACGTGGCCCTTCTCGCCGCCAATCACAATGAACCTGCGCAGCGCACGCGTAAGCGCAGTCCCGCAGTGTCGCCTCTTTTCCGGACTCACTTTCCGTTCCGCGTGTAGTCGATATTATAGGAACCGTACGCATCCAGCTTCAGATCGAAGACCTGCGCAGCCCTTAGTTAAGCCGGTCATGCGCTCACAGCGACTGAACGCACGGCACGTACCTTGTGCGCGCTGGCAATGTCCACGTGCTCAGCGATCTGCGCCTGTGTGAACTTGTACGTGCGTTCCATCCCCTCGGCTTCAAGTGCCCCTGCCTCCTCCGTCTGCAGGATTTCCAGCTTGGCGGCGCGCAGTTCGGCATCTTTGATCCGGCGCTCTTCTCTCCTCAGCGCGCCCTTCAGTTTCTTGTCCGTAATGCCCTGCAGCGCACGTGTCAGCGCGCGCGCTGGCAGAGATCCAGTCGCCAAACACCTGCCTTGAGCGCATTCGAGTCGCCCCGTCGATACTTCTTCATCGAGGCGCGCACCTCGGGTCCCACATCCTCCTCCTTACGCTTGCCGTTGGCTGCGAATGGGCCACACTTAGCACTTCCCTGGGTGGCGCCGCTTCCATACGCACACCCACCCTTGCGCGGCTCCTTCTGTCCCGGGCGCTTGCGCTGGGTTCGCCCCGCGCGGTCCATTTTTGCTGCAAAGGCCACTGCAAATTTGCGTTGCGTCTTTGAAAGCAGTGCGCGGCGAGTGTGCTGTGAATTTGCACGTGCTGCTGGAACGCCCGGTCACGTGACGGGAACAACATCAGACGCGAACTGCGCCATTTTCGTTGAACCCATGCTTCTACTTTCTTGCGGCTTGGTCACAACGAAGCGCAAAAGTGGCACACTGACACGTCACATGTGACTCCGCCACTGCTGAAAAATGGTGGTCGAGACCGAGGGGAGGGACTCGCGCGACGCGTCCGTGGCGGCTGGCGACGGTCCGCGGGCGGTGGGGTCGCGCGTCGTCGTCCGCTGGAAGGCCGATGTGCTACGTGAGTGCTGCCTCCTTCCGCCCCGGTCAATCGCTTGTCGCTGGCGTGGTGCAATTGGTCTGCTCGTCTTGCCTCGCGGCACGTGTTGAATGTGTGTTCTTATCGGACGTTACGCACGCACGCGCAGGACCTGCGGAAGTGCTCGAAACACGTTCGGTCGATGGGGGCCGCATTGAATACTACGTGCATTACGTTGGCTGTGAGTTTGGATGACACATGGGTCAGCTTGTGACGTCGTATGTTATTCACGGGCCTCCTGTCATTGCTGCGTGCGCAGACAACCGGCGCCTGGACGAGTGGGTGGACGAGGCGCGCATTGATGGCAGCGCGGCTGACGGCGAGTCCAAGCCGCCCGCAGCCGGCGCGGAGGAGGCGCCGGCAGAGCGGAAGCTGACACGGCACATGAAGCGCAAGCACGACGAGATGAACCATGTGCAGAAGTCGTATGAGGAGATGGATCCGACGACGGCCGCGTTGGAGAGGGAGTATGAGGCCGTGACGAAAGTCAAGTATGTCAACAAGATCCAGCTCGGGCGCTTCGAAATTGACACGTGGTACTTTGCGCCCTACCCCGACGAGTACGGCAAGCTGCCGCGGCTGTTTATCTGCGAATTTTGCGCCAAGTACATGAAGTACGAGAGGACATATGCCGACCATACGGTGGGTTGCCGGCGCGCAAAGGGAGCCAACTGAGCAACTGAGGAATTAAAGGCTGCGGTGGAGAGACAGGGGGAGGGGGGGGGGAAGGCGCGTGGCTGTGATTGTGCGTCGTGTAAACGCGCCGCGTGGGACTGCGCAGGCCAGGTGCTCGCCGAGGCAGCCGCCAGGGATTGAGATTTACCGCAAGGACGGCCTCTCTGTCTACGAAGTCGACGGCAGCCATGCGAAGGCACGTGACCGCGCGTTTGACGGCACCGTGGGCTGTTCCCGTTTGACGACCCGTCTGCGCAGGTGTTCTGCCAGAATTTGTGTCTCCTCGCAAAGCTCTTTTTGGACCACAAGACGCTGTACTTTGATGTCGAGCCGTTTGTATTTTACGTGTTGACCGAGGTGGACCGCGAGGGGTGCCGCATCGTCGGCTTCTTTTCAAAGGTTCGTCTCTCTCTGTCTCTGGGACGCCTGTCGCGGCCGCACATCGCTGACAGCAACGCTTTGCTCCCTCTGCTTGTTACATCAGGAGAAACGTTCGCTGGAGGGAAACAATGTGGCCTGCATCATGACGCTGCCGCCCCACCAGCGCAAGGGCTACGGCAAGTTCCTTATTGCGCTGAGTGCGTACACCCGCGCGTGTCGTGCGCGCGTTTGTATGTTTGGGGGGGATGTGTTGTGTCGCGCGCGCGTGTGTGCGGACAATGGTGAAGGCGTGAGAATGCTATGACACTCCCACTGTTTTTTCTTTCTCACGGTATTGCTCTTTCCGTCGATAGGTTACGAGCTGTCGAAAATCGAGGGCGTCGTTGGGTCGCCGGAGAAGCCGCTGTCGGACCTCGGCAAGCTCAGCTACCGCAGCTACTGGACGTGGGTGCTCCTGGAGGCCCTCCGCGAGCGGCGCGGCGCACTGTCCATCCGCGAATTGTCGGCACTCACCAGCATCACCACTGAGGACATTGTCGAGACGCTGCAGTCGCTGAACCTCGTGCGGTACTGGAAGGGCCAGCACGTCATCTGCGTGACGCCGAAGCTTATTGAGGAGCACATGGCGTCGGCGCAGTTCAAACGACCCCGCCTCACGGTCGACGCGTCCTGCATCCGATGGACGCCACCAGTGTTTGAGCCCGCACAAAAATGAACGTTTTGTTGGGCGCATCCATCCCTCGGCGCTTGATGACGTCACATTGTCACTTGTGTGTCAGTGGCAGATGAAGACGAGTGCCAGGCCTCCCCCGGCGCAACTGCAGCCACAGCGCATTCGCCAGCGGCGCCGTTGCAGCTGTGCTGGCGCTTCCCTGTGTGAAGACCCGTGCGTCGTGCGTCTCTCGCGCACCCGTGCTCCTCACACGCCCTGTGCCGGTCGGCGTTGGATGCCACATGCGTCCCGGAGAGACATAGCCGCTGGCGGACGCTCGCAAAGGCGGGCCACGTGCGCTTGCCATGCCCGCGGGTGGCGGTGGTCCCTCGGGGGACGTGCGGCACGGAAGTGCGCCGGAGGGAGGAGTGCCGCAGCTTCCCCTGCGCGCAAACCTCGTGTCCCTCCTCAACGACCCCACGCCGGAGGTTTGTGGTTGTGCAACCGCATACATGCACGTACACGTATGGATACGCACGTACACTTCACAGACATACGAACACGCACGCACGCACGCTCACGCTTGCATGCGCAATCACACACACATACGCACGCATGCACGCACACGCACGAGGACGCACGAAACATGCACAAGTCATCTACGCAAGCATCTACGCAAGCACGCACGCACATAGTACGGGCCCTTGTTATGACATTGCCGTTCTGCGGGCCTGAGCTTTGGATGCGCTGCAGGGCCGTCGGGAGAACCAGAGCATATACACGAAGACATGGGGTGAGGCGTGGGCGAAACCGGTGCTCACGCCGCACCCGGCTATTCCCCGCGTCTCGCGCGCCGACTTTGACAAGTACCTCACGCGCATTTACGGGGTACGTGGCTTCCCCTTCTTGCCCTCGCGCGTTTCCGTCGGCCCGCTCACATTGTGCTGCGCACAGGAAAACCCGTATCGGCAAAAGCCGCTCGGGCGACCGCTGGCGCCGGAGCCGGTAGGACTGCCGGACGTGGGCGACGACGACGGCGCGCGGGATCCAGCTGCTGTGCGGCGGCGTATTGAGGGTGTGTGCCGCCTTGTGCTGTTGCATCCTCGGTAGATCAGAAGCCCCAAGTGCGGTGCTTGTCCTGGCTGACGGTTGTGTGTTTACAGAGGCGACAAAAGCCATAAGCGACGCACTGGCGGACTTGCCACAGGTGCGTCGTTGTGAACATCTCGCATATGCTCCTTTATGGATCTCTCTCATATGGAGGTGTGCAGGAGATCTTTGCGCCGGATTTTCGGCTGACGGACGAGCGGACGTTTGAGGCGATGCTCCGCGTGGACGAGCACTTGCGCCTTGAGGCCGAAGGGCGCGCTCTCTTCCTGTCGTCATGCAAGCTCCATCAGGAGAAGGTGCGGCGTCTTCGCCAGAGCTCCCTTGGAGCGCATGTGTCGCATGCGCGTGATGGTCGGTCGTTCTGATGTGCGCCATCGCAGTTGTCTCACCACCTCGACATTGTGGAGATGCAACTCGCACGGCAAATATCCCTCCGTTCTGGCGCGTTCTTCGGTGCCATGCGGTCACAGGATGACTTGTACGACGAGGTCGAGCGCTGCTGCCTGGAAATTCACCAACTGCGGCGCCGTCTGGCGGAAGCGGACGGCGCCCTTGTCGTGAGCGCGCTCGACATCCCAAGCATGCTTCGACGGGGCATGAACCTGCGGACGGTCAACAGGAAGGTGCGGCGAAGGGTGTTGGTTGTTTTCGGCGGCGCACTGGTGGTGAAGCCCCGCTGACCCTCTCCAATCCAGCTGCGGCTCATGGCGAGCGTCCACCAGACACAGCCGACCATCCAGCTGCTGCTCGCGTCGGCCGACTACGTTCGCGCGCTCGACCTGATTGCGGGAACGCAGGAAGTTCTCGAGACGGAGCTCGCCGGCATCCACTGCTTCAGGTGCGCGGCCCTGTGTGTGGTAGGAGTTTTTGAATGCGGCTGACCGTCGCGTGCTGGCAGGCACATGGGCTCGCAGCTCACCGAGATGGCGCGCGTGGTGGGCGCTATGATCGAGTCGGATTTTCTCTCTTTCGCGCTCGAGTGCGTCTCATCGCCAGGCCTCGGCCGCGTCCTTGACGAAGCCGCTGCGCTCGCCGCAGTCGAGAGCCATGTGGACAGGTTTCGCGACCGCATTGCGCCCGTTGTTCAGGGCCTCCTGCACACGCGCAGGCAAGGCTGCCTCTCGAGCTACCGCGACGGCGTGCACTCTCGTATCAAGCTTGCCATTAAGGAGGTGGGGCGCGGGTGGCGGTGCCTGGGACATCTTTAGATGTCTCTGATTTGAGTCGCCACGTGCAGGCTGTGTCAAACTACCTCGCGTCGATTAACGAGGATTCCAGTTTGGATGCCGTGGAGACGGTTGCGGGCGAGGAGAAGAAGGCCAGGTTGGTGGGCGTCGCTTTTGTGGTGAACTGACATTCGGGCGCTCACATGGTGTGTCGCGCAGCCTTACGGAGCAGATGCGGCAGCTTGGCTTCCGGCACTGGCTGCAGATGCTATCGTGTGTGTATGCGGTGCTGGGAGATGCGCTTGTCGGTCTTCGCGCCGTGCACGCCATCATCGTCTCCGTGGTGGGGGTGTCAGTTGCGGCTCCTGCGGCGCCTGCGCGCGTTGAGTTGCCGAGGGTGGTGTCCAACGGCGATCTTGTCCAAGCGAACGGCCGCCCCGCTGCAGGCCCCGGGGCAGACGCTCATGTAGAAGGGTCGCACGCTGCGAACAGTGCGGCTCTGTACACGGGCGAGGTGCTCGAGGGCGATGAGCTGATAGCGGCCCTGGCAAACTCGGCCCCTCCCGCGATGCAGTCGTCGAAGCCAATGCCCGCCGCAGAAAACGAGAACGCGGCCTCGGCGAACGGTGCTCCGATTCCTGAGGCCGTCGCATTGGACCAACCCTCCGACTACAGCGATCGTGTGCGCATGCTTCGAGACAGCGACGAACTGCTGGCGTCTGCCGTCGAGCTCGCGCACACGCGCTGCTCGAAATTGCTCGGTGTGCGATCGAATCAGATGGAGCGTCTCTCGTCCGTGGACTTCGTTGATTTCTTTCGAACGTGCGACTCGTTTATTGCCGCTTCCGAGGCAGTGTCACGACGTAGCGGCCTTGGTCTTCGCGGTGCTCTCCTGTCGCAAGCCAAGCGATTCATGGTCGGCTTCCACGAGCAGCGCGTGGCCGCATTGTTGGCGCTGCTGCGCGAGGAGCGGTGGGTTGCCGCCGAGGTGGCACCGGAACTCCAGGCTGTCGTCGACCGGCCAGCGGATTTGTTGACGCGTGAGGTAGCGCACGCCGCTGGCATCGCAATTCCTGTGCGTTCGGCGGAATCGGCGCGCCCATCCGGATTTCTTCGGGTGCAGGGGCGCGACTTTCGCGTGGCTGGCTGCGCGCTATTCTTCCTCAAGATGGTCACGGAGTATTGCGAGTGCGTTGCAGGGACCCCGGCCCTTTCGGTCGACGTGATGGGGAAGCTTTGCGCGCTGCTGAAGGTCAGGAGGCAACATTTCCTTGCTTGTTTGGCTGTTTGTCAACACTGGCCTGATTTGAAGCGTTCTGCAGTTGTTCAACGCTGAGACGTGCAAGCTCATTTTGGGCGGCGGCGTTGGGCTCAAGACAATCACGGCCAAGCATCTTGGTGAGGACCCCTTTGGGGGCAACTATGACTTTGTTTTTGCTTCGCGCTGTCGGCTATTGCGTTTTGGTGGCCGTACTGAAAGCTATTGGTGTTTTGCAGCCCTCACTGTCCAGTGTTTGTCGGCGGTGGTGGCACAAATTCCGGTCATCCGAGCTCTGCTGTCATCGAAACTTCCTGAGCGACAGCGCGTGATGTTGGCGGAGGTTGACCGCATTTCTAAGGTTGGCGGCGGTTGTGTGTTCGCAACCGGGTTCATGGCGTGATTTTTTGGCTTGTAGTCCAAGGTTCCTTGACATGTGGCACGAGTTCACTTGGTGATGTTGCAGGATTACTCCGACCACGCTGAGCAAATCCGCCGCAAAATTGTGACGATCATGAGCGAGGTCTTTGCGAGTATTGTCAAGGTTTGTGCCTGCGGTGGACGGTGGCAGTGCTGTTGCTTACAGTAATAATCATTTTTGGGCAGGATTTTCGTCTCACGGACGACCAACCGCCGTCGGGCTACATGCGCACCCTCGTACGCGAAACAACGAAGTTGCATAAGGTTCTACAGGACCTCCTGTCGCCCGAGGATATGCGCGTAAGTGTTAATGATGCAAGTGTGGGGTTGTCCTGGCGTTGACTCGGCGTTGCACGTCTCTGCAGCTGGTGTTTTCGCAGGTGTTCGCCCTATACAACGCGAAGCTGCAGGAGGCCTACTCGAAAATTGACCTCCGCCAGGTAGTCTTGCAGAAAAGGTGAGATGCGCCTCTCTGGCCTTCGTACGCGCACGCGCCCGCGTCACTAATAAGGGGAAAAAATGCGTGCGCAGGGTAAATGCAGATGTGCGCTACTTCATCGACAGCCTGAGCGTGCTTGGCGGTGGCATCCCTGGTCCAGGAAATGACCTGATGGCCTTCTGTCGCACACATTAGGAGCTCCATTAAACGGGAACGAGACGACGTGCGGTCGTGTGTCTGTTCACTTTATCCCAACGCGACGCGCGATAAAACAGTAGCGTCCAGTGTCGATACCGAGCCGCATTGGCATGCGTGCCTCGTTCAGGCGTGCTGGTCTGGCCGAATCGAAGCCTGCACCGGTGGCGGCGTGCTCTTGGCCCCCTTGTCGACGTGGCGGTTGCCGTGCTTCATCATGATTTGCTTGAGCTGCGGAGGGCACATTAAGTAAGTAGGAAATACGTATCAAGAATGACAGAACAAAGAAGGCGGCACACGGCACCTTCTCGTTCTCTTGCATGAGACGTTTGCATTCGTCCTGAAGCAGCGACATCGCACGAGCATCTGCCGCGCTACTGGCACGCGTCTCAATGTCCGTCATACGGGTCGATGAAGTGTCGCCCCCTTGCGACGTCGAACCGTCGCCCTTACCGAGGGAAACGGCCCGATGCTTCGGCAGAAACAGAAGCGCAACGACCATGCCGACGGTCAGGTCCACCTGAATTGCCGTCAGCGCAAACACGATGTTCGCATCCTTGTCGACGGCGAAGTGGACGATCAGCTGAACGACGGCGGCGACGAAGAACCAGTTGTACACCGAAAACGAGATGAAGCGGGACTCGTTGAACGCGTTGGGCGTCTTCCGGACCAGAAAGGCGAGGCGCATTCCGTAAAGGAGGATGAACAGCTCGCCGAGCATGACGGCGTAGTTCCACCAGTCCGTGCGACACTGCTTGTTAATCTTGTCGTCGACGAGCACGTACCCCGACGGCGTCTCGGTTACCGAGAGGCCGGAGGTGACCTCGACCGACGGCGTGCCCGCGGCAGACCACACGATCATGTATATGATGAACACAGCGACGATCACCGCCAAGTACTGGAAGAGCAGGCTGTCCCTCAGGCGGATCTTCTTGTTGAGCTTCGAGTTGAAAATGATAGCGATACTGCGGCGGAGACGCCGACGTGGCATAAGGAGTCAAGTCGTGCCATTGCCCTTCCGTGACATAACACGTGAAAGCACGATTAAGAAGTGGGACACATGCCACACCGACCCACCGCTGTGTCTTGAGCACGAGCGCTCCGAGCATGAGAGCAAAGCCGACATGAATGCACCACTGCTGCACGGTGCAGAGGGCAGCCGTGGGGGACGGGTACGCGAAGAACACCCACGCGTACGAGACGCAAGACCTATCGTCCGCAACAAAATTGCCGGTCGCTTAATCCATGCGCAACACACTCAGGATCATTCGAAGGACGCGGAAAATCGTACTCACCCGCAAAGAATCACAAACAGAAACGGAGGGCTTGCCGACTTGAAAACCTTCTTCTCCCGCGCGAGGTACATGCGTACCATCATGAGGATCGAGAGGCAGATGAGCAGACACCCCAGCACGAGGAAGAAGATGTACACGCCGTCGATGCGGTTGTCCGTCGCTGCGTGTCGTCAAAGCGAATGATCAGAACACTGGACTGCTTTCCAGCCGACTCAACTGGCAATAAGTTGCAACCACTTACCGGTGGGAGACACGCGCAGGGCAAACGGCGACTGCGAAACCGGTTGCCCGTCGTACAGGATGGAGACGTTGTACACGCCCGGGGTCGGAAGGGTGAATTTGACGGGATACCCCTCGCTCAAATCGAGGGAGTCTGTGATGGTATGGATTGCCACGACGCTGCCGCCCAGTGCGAACGTGACCACAAAAGGCTTTCCGTGCTCGATGGGCGCATTGTTCCCGTAGCGATCCGCGCTGTAGATCCAGAAGCGCGCAGGATAAGTGGCGACCGCGCCCTTTGAGCCCGCGCCGTAAGGATACGTCTGGGCCGGGTCGGGCACCTGCACACACGTCCCAAGCGCGCGAATCAGACCAACGCACCATGACGTCAGCGCCGCTGGTGTCAAACACATACCTCCGGAGCCACCGTTATGTTGAAGGGGCTTCCAACGATGTCTCGACCGTTCAGGGTGATGGAGAGACGGTACGGGCCGGCGACTGTCACCGAATAGTCCAAGGCATACGTGCCGTTCGCATAGTCGACGACGTCAGCGCGGAAGTACGACTGGTACTGGCCAACCGAGAAGCCGAAAGCCCCCACCGCCTCGCCACCAAACAGGACGTCGGCGCCTGTCGTATCGCGCACCTGAATTAAGGCATGACCTTTCCTGCCTGCGACGGCCGCCGTGAGGCCAGTGCCTTCCGCGACGGACTTGGTTGCGGCCGTCTCCACAGGGTACAGGAGCATCGTGTCATGATAGTAGCTCTCCGGAGGCTTGCAGCCACCGTAGAGAATGAAGCCCGCGTCAATCTTGTCAAACGTATGCGACCACCGCCGCGGCGGCAACGCCCCTTTTACGACCGGGGTCGACCACGATAGCGTCTGCAGATTAAGCGCATACACCGTATCGTCGTAATACCTGCTCGCAGAGCAGCAAGGGTTCAGCGGAAGGGAGGAGCACGAATAATGCTACAATAAGCCCCAGTACGCACCAGTCACCCGCGCTGTCGAGATATCCGCCGCCAAATGCATAAGCAACCTTTTCAGCCGGCGACAGCACAAAGCTGCCAAACGAAGTCGGCGGGGGAGGATCGCCGTTGGTGAGCGTACTTGTGACAACGGGGATGGACCACGAACGCGACGTTGTGTTGTAGACAAACACGTCGCGACTGAAGCAATCCGGGCCGCCGATGCCTGCGTGATAACACAGCGACACTGAGCCTCGCACGGACGGGCGATGCATGCGTCATGCGAGTGCCACTCACCAGGCCCCGAGCACGACCATCCGCCGAACATGTACACCAGGCCGCCGTAGTACACGGCACGCGCGCCGCTCATGGGCGGCGGCACGGTGCAGTTTGCAGGAGGGCACGACGCCCGCCCGCATGCGGTCGTGGACGCACCCTGCGTTGCGTTCGTCCAGTACCCAAGGAAATTCTGCATGGCAGAGAGAAAGCGACGTCAGCGCAGTGCTCTCAGCGCAACGCAAACGACGACGTGCACCCACATTAAATGCAGAGACAATGGTGGCCGGGGAGTCCGAATCGCTCACGGAAGCGAGCATTCCGCGCGCAGCCGTGACCGCGTCGCCCGACGCCTTGAAGGCCGCCCTGCACACGGCGCTGTCAGGCTTCCCGTGCTACTTGAGTCAGAGGTCGCCAAATGGGCGCCGAATATATGCACTTACGCATTTTGCGTGGCGGCGTCGTCAAGCCACAAGCGGACCTTTGTCACGTTAAGCGGAGTGGATCCCTGCAGCCCACCAAAACAACAGTCACTCGGCCGCCTTGCACAATTGCGCAGGCTCACCAACGAACAGCCGAACCTTAATCTGGGGCACCACCAATGCCGCCGCATCGGACGCCAGGGAGTCTATGTTGCGAAATTTGTCGCGGTAGACGAGCGTGTTCGACAGCGGCGTGTACGTGCCACTCGCCCCGCAGTTGTAGGCCACCAGCTCCCATGACCAGTTGGCCGTGTCTGCATGTCCCGCCAGTGCGATGAGAAAACCCACAGGCACCACAGACCGCATGTGCGGGAAACCCAGTGCAACATACCGAGGATGTAGGTGCGGCTCTGTAGGTGGAATTGCCGGGAGGTAAGTGAGGGATCCGTTCACATTGCGGTCGGCCACATGCCACGCACCCACCTGGTCCGTGTCGTAGTAATATGTGCCGTACAGGAACACGTTGGTTCCAAAGACCGTCGAAGTGCACCACGACACGCCAGGGGGTGTCTGTGCAATGTTTGTGAGTGCCGGCTGCGGCACGGAGCAAAGCGCACCGTCGTTAGCGCATCTGCAGAGTCAAACAAACAGACAGCGAGAATACACACCGCCGTCCATGTAGGTGTCGCGGCCGTGAGGTTGACGAAATAGACGTCGTTCAAAGTCTCTTCGTCCTCATTGATGCCGCCAATCACCACAAGCAGAGACCCAACGACGGCCTGAGGAAGAGCGTAAAATCAGTGCCACGTGAGAGCGTTTCGTTATACACCGCACTACACCCACCACAGCCGACGCAGATCGCGGCGAGGGCGGGGTGCCGGCAACAGACAGCTCAGTCCACGCGTCGTTGCCACTGTCGTAGACGACGATGGCATTGTACCTGGGGAGACACACGTGAGGAATGGGTCGCCCGCTCAGCGCAACCACGCAAGGCACTCACTTAGTAACGCCCCCATCCGCCTCATTGTAGCCGCCAAACATGTACAGCTTCCCCTGAAAGACGCCGGTGCCATGGTCGCAACGGCCGTCGACCGTGTCCGCAAGCGGCTTCCACGCAAAGTCGGCGCTCGCGGCACGGGCGCAGAGCACCATCGCCAGCACTAGCAGCGCCCCCGTGCCACCCTCGCGACCACCCCTCTGTCGCCCCATTTCCGCAGCGCACGCTCCGCGGTGAGGAATGTCGTACGAGGCGACCACGGGTTTGTTGCTGTAGCGTCAGTGTGCGGGGTGGGGTGCGTTGTCGAGCCTTTCAAATTGCGGTGTGGCTGTTTTCCTTCACACCAACCGTGTATTTTTGGCACGCGTGTCACGTGATACGCTGCCAGGCTGCGCACCGCGTCCACGCAGCGTAGAGCAGGACATATAAAACAGACGCCCACAGCACCACGGGCGTCTTCGCGCGGGGCTCTTCGTCGCGCGTCGGCTCAGCCACACTCTCTGGCAGCGACGCGTTTGCCAGTCCAGTCACGGCGACGTCTGCAGAGCGAGGGCAGTCAGTAACACCAACTGGACTGCCGCCTCTCCCATCCTTCGCCTTACCGGAAAAAGATGTGAGAAATTGTAGCAGTTTTTCAACAGACACTTCGCCATTCAAGCGCGCAATGACGCGTCCACGATGAAAGGCAGCGACAGCAGGGACGGCCCAAACGCCAAGCCTGGTACTGGCGCGGAGTCAGTGAATGACAGCGCTGCGGTCCCTTCACATTGCACTTGGGCTTCACTCACGCGTCGTCCACGCTCGCATCGACTTTTGCAACGGTGACATCGGGCACAAAACGCGCAGTCATTTCAAAGATGTGTCGCATCCTTCGCGAAAAAGGACAGTCTGGGACATAAAACTGCTCACAGTCAGCCGTTACACTCCCCATCAGCAAGCCAGTTGCGCAGAGCACTCACAAGCACAATGGCCGGCGCAGGGGAGCCGTCGAAAAATTCCCCAATGCTCGTTCCTTCCACTTGCAAAGTCCACGGACAACGGGCAGGGCCGTCCCTTGCTGGTGATCATGAAACGGCAGTCAGCAGGCGGCAAAACAGGCGCGAGTGCTGTCGTCCCAGCGTCACAGGAACCCTCTTCAAGGCTCAAACAAACAAACAAAAGGGTACAAAGAAAATCGGAGCTGCGCGCACTCACATAGTACACAGCGCGGCGTCGGGAGTGGTGGCACGAGAGCAGACGACGGTACGCGGCACAGACACGGAGGGCCGTCACTTTGTAACGGCGAAGAGGCAAGCGCAAGGTGGGCGCCCATAAGGAGACACGCGACGGACGCAAGCGTCGCTGCCATGGTCGCAAGGCTGTTTGCTGCGGCACTCTGCGACCAGGGGACGGAAAAATGCTCCGTTGGCACAACAAGCGCCAGGATGCCGTGACGTCACCGAAAGTGATTTCGACGCCACCTAAAATTTTTGTACGGAGAACACGAAAACGGCCGTCCAGGACTACACAACTAGAGTACACACATGCGCACACACGTACATCCAAACACGCTCACTCACCATGGCGCCCCTCGAAGTCATACTCTTTGAAGCGCCACTCGCGGACGAGCACAACCTCATGGTCGCTGTGGAAGATGTTACGGCCGCCGACCGCCTCGAGGCAAGTGGGAATGCACCGCACAGCCTCTTGTGACTGCGCTGACCGTGCCACTGCCCTCGGGCTGCGCGTCTCCGCACCGCAGGAACTATTCGGCCAATTTGGGCTCGTGTATGAGATACAGTGCAACGAAATTCTGGTGGAGGGCGTGGGGCGTCCTGAAAGTGAGCGCCCGCGTGCTTGGACAAACTGGCATATGACGCCACACTGAGTGTCGTGTCTGCATGTGCGCAGACAGGCTGCTTGCCTTTGTCAAGTTCTACTCGGCGCGCGACGCCTCGCGTGCCCTGGAGGCCTTGAAGGGAGCCACGTGGCGGGGCCATGCACTGCGGGTGGGCACGGACGGCCGTCTTGTCATCGGCGCAACTTGCGTTTTTTCTGAATGCCTGGCACGTGCAGGTGTCTCGCGCTCGCCGCCGCTGCCGACCGGCGCCATTCAGCCTCCCGCTCGCAAAGTGCTACGACCTCGCGAACCACTACTTTGGCTTCAATGGCTGGTCGTGCAGCATCGTCGAGGTGAGCGGGCGATGACTGTTTGGCCTGCCTGTGTGGACTGTGCTCATCCGCCGCGTGCCAGGCATCCATGGTGCCTCTGCCGCGCGGACACGGAACCGCACCGTCTGTCGAGTGCCGGTGCACTGCACGCGTGTTTGTGCGTGGAACATCCGGCTTTTCGGAAGGCGTGCATGCAACAGTAGCCGACACGAGTTCGAACGGGCTCGATGCGTCAAGTGGGTAAGGGCGCATGTGAGTGTCAAAGTTGGGATGCCCTGACCTTGTGCACTCCCAGGTCTGCGCACCGCTCGCAAGGCGGCGGCGGCGGGAGCTCTGCGTGCTGCATTCTACAAAACTGCCATCGTTCTGCTACCTTCGGGCGATGCCGTGGCGAGGTTCTTGCATGCGCCTCCACGATGAGTGCGAGCGGCGACAATAGCACAACTCAAGCGAGCACATTACGACCTCGATATTTGTTAGAGGTCGGTCTGTACAAACGCGACGCCGGCGCGGTCACAGAGGCACCCCCTCAATCTCGTCCTTTGCATCGTCGTCGCTGTCGTGCCGCTCGGCCGCGGGTGCTTGTCGCACCGCAGCGCCCCCAACGCGCGCAGCCGCGTCCTGTGGCGCGTCTTGGGGCCACCCGGGCGACGTGTCCGTGTCTGTCCACGAGCCACGGCGACCCCCCGCGCCCGGCACTCCGACGTCGGCCTTGGACCCCGTCCGCGACGACTTGTACTCCGCGCCGCCCGCAGGCGCAACGCTCGCCGCTGTCGCCTCGGCCGATTTGTTGGACGGCGGCTTGCGCAAGAAGACGACTATGACGGAGACGTTGTCGGTGGAGCCGAGCTCGAGCGCGTTGTCGACGAGCGCCTCGGCCGCGCCCTTGCAGTCGCCGTCGTTCGTGTCGAGGTACTGATGGACAAAGTCGACGACGCTCTGCGGGTCCATGACGTCCCAGAGGCCGTCGCAGCCGAGCACCAGGAACTCGTCCGTGTCCTGCAGTCCGTACTCGAGAATGTCCGGCTCTCCGATCACATACTTCTTCAGGTGCTTGTCGCCAATGGCGCGCGCCACCGAGAGCACGCCGTTGACGCGCCACGCCCCGTACCACACCACAATGCCGCCCGCATTTTCGATGCGCAGCTTCTCGTCCTGCACAATGAAACATGGGTCACTCTAAAGTCCGCCGACGCGCATGTACACCGCATGCGCGCGTGACGTGCCTCACGGTCGGGCTTGTGGGGAAAGGAGAGCTGGACGGCCTTCCCGCCCCGGCAGAGAATTGCCTGTGAGTCCCCGAGCCACGAAACGTAGAGCTCCTTCCCGCGGATAAGCGTCGAGATGCACGTTGCACCGCTCGTGATGTTCTGCACACAGAGCAGTGCGTGAGCGCGAACGCCCGCCTCGAACGATTCCCACACCACACAGGCACGCGTGCACATTGGATCAAGGGTCACTGCGCAAGCGCATCGACTCCACCAGGCGCAGCCTCACGAATTCACAGACACAGACATACGCAGACAGACACAGCCGCACAGACATACCCCAGGTACGCAAGCAGGGATACGCAGGACAGAGAGCAGATGGCAGATTGCAGAAACAGAAAAGCAAAGACACGAAGGCACACACAAGAGACGGACACAGACGGAAACGAGCCGCCAACTAAAGCGGACAAACACAGCGCAGGCAAAAACGCGCTTCAATTTTGACGAATGCGCACCTCCCGCTCCGCCTTGGCAAGGAAAGACTCGTCCGCTCGGAGGAACCCGTCCATGAGCGCCTTGTTGATGTCCTTCTTGAACGAGTCTTGTCGCGAGATGAACACGTGCAGGTGTGTGCGCGCATACTCCGCGGCTTCGACGCCCCCGTGGCCGTCGTACACGGCGAAGAATGCCTGCGGTGGAAACCCCTGCACGGCGCCGTTAACACATGGCGACAAGCGTCTGCGCACGGACAGAGAAGAGCAGGTGTCCGCCCACCTCCAGCCCAAGGAGCTCGTTGAGGTCCACAATGGCCACGTGCTTGTCCTCCATCGACGGACGCCGGCCTTGCGCCGCGTAGCACTGCACGTCAAAGACAATGGCCGGCCTGCGCGCGACAGTCTCAGCGAAAAACGTCCAACACAGTCCGCACAAATACAGCGACCCACTTGTCCACGCGAGTGTCTTTCGCGTCCTTCCAGGCCTGAATGCCCCTGTCGACCTCCTGAAACACCGTCATCGCGAGCTTTTCCCCGTCGAACAGCACGCCCTCCGGGCCTACAAGACAATGTCAGGTGCTCGTCAGCCGTCGCTGTCAACACGCGGCACACAAAACAGCAGCGTCGTTGCTACCTGCGACACAACCCACCACTGTCAAACGCATAGTCCGTGAGGTCCATTTTCATGAGCCGCGACACGACCGAGCCCGTTATAGACAGCATCCCGCGCTCGTCAATGTCGCCAGCACCCGACGCAGGCTCCTCCACCATCATCTCTTCGTTCCGCTTTCGAATGTACTCCAGAGCGAGAAACATCGCTTCCGCCTCGGCCTCTTCTTTCGTAAACTTTTCCGGTGGCCGCACAGGGAGATTGAGCGTTGGCGTTCCGCTCCGTTGCTGCTGAGCAAATTGCTTCAGAAACTGTCGGTGCTTCTGCAACGTTTCTCCACGCAGATCGTTTGAGCGCCGGCGTCCAAGAGGCGGTCCCGCGCCCCCAGCGTTGGGGGCCGACAAATTTGACGCCATAGGCCGCGCGGGATTCCAAACGGCTATTGAGAAGGGGGACCCCGTTTTCACGCGACGACGAAGGCAGCGGTGCCGCCTTCAGGATCACCGTGCACGAGAGAACGGGGTCGCCAGCGATTGTCGTCCCCGTCTCAACCGTACTTCACTCGATAAATCTAGCGCACGGACTTTTCAAGAGACGGATTTGCGAGACGGAATGGGCACGAAACGCACGCGAAAACTTGCGTGAATTGAAACTTTCCAGTTTTTCTATGATTTTTGGAAATGTGTCGACAGAGAGACGAGATTTCCATGCCAACAAGCGGCAAAATTTTCCCGATCTGGAATCAGAAGGCCTAAGTCTTACATATTTGGGTAATTCATTCCAAGGACGTTCATCATCTTGCTGTGCTCTTCTTGCAGCGCGACGCTGAATTTAGCACGGGGGCTAAGCCCCCGTGGAATTTAGCGGCGATGGTGGACATGCGCCAATGATGAGAGTGGATCAACGAAATAGTTCTGTGAAAGAAAGCCGCGAAATGGAATATTTGAGACCGTGAGAAGTGATACCGAAAACGCGTAGCATTCAGTATCGCCTTAGTGTTAACGTTCTCAAAAAAGCCAACCAAAGCAATTGTTTCTCCGTCCTAATTTCGGCACAGTCGTACAATCAATGTAGGCGGCAAAGCAATGCGATCGGGATTCCCCATGGGGCTAAGCTGATTCGTTTCCAAGCCAAGACAACGAATCCAGTCCCCCAAGCGGGTATCACTCTTTTAGCAGACGGGCTTAGGATGGAGTTATTATTATATATTAATAAGCAGACGGAGTTGAATTAGATCGACGAAAGAAAGTGTCATACCTTGAAAAATGGTCATACACATTATATAAAGCATATATATATATATATATATATTATATAGCACGGGATTAGCCCTTGTCATAAAGGAGGATGTCGACAACACTCCGTAACATCCGTCGGTATCGATAACAACATAACGGCTAAGAAGGAGGAGGAATACGAGCTCCTGCCCGAGTTGAGGCAGAATAACTAATATAGACACCTCCCTTGTTTTCCACTCTAAAATGTCCTTGTAACCTACAATTGTGTATAACTTCAGTCGACGTAATTAATTACTTACTGCAAAGGGCCGGCCCCGCGTATATGAATATGGGACGTTATGCCTGCTTCCAGGCATACATGATTCGAGAGTGCGCTTGCAGAAAAGGCCATGGAAGCGGATTCTCTAGCCTGCAGAACGCGATGTCGTTAGTGGTACTTGCTTGCAACTCGGCATCCCGGCCGGCTAATTCTCGAGATTTATCGTCCGCGCAACTACATATGATAGAAACTGTTTCTATTTTCGGTCTGATCTATATGCCTATCTATTGTGTTTTGTGTTCCGACAAGCACCTTTGGTTTTGATTGGATTGTGTTTGGCGTTACATTTTCGTTGAGTCCCATTGGAACGAAACTGGATGCCTCAATTCTACAAGGGCCCGTGCTCAATTTCACGGAGCCCGTGCTCAATTTCTTATACGTAGAACGTTAGTAGCACCTCAAGGAAAGGTTACCAGAACGTAGCGTCTTCGTGAGGCGGTCTGAGCAAGATAAGAGCCCAGTTCTTTGTTAGCTGAACTGGCAAAGTAGATCCTGACCTGATAATAAATCGTCCGTCTCAAGCGTCGTACAGCATATAACAAAAACAGAGGCCCGAGAATCACGTTCCTTACATGCAGTGCCTTCAGTTGTGTGGAATATGGATGGACTGCTTTTCTACATCGTATCGATATCGGGAAGCAGCCCAATAGCGAACAAAAAGTTCACGTCTTGCAAAATTGCAGCACTCAAATGCCTTCGTTCATAGCACGTTGTCATAAGACGACGCAACTATTGGACCTTTCCGGCGTAACAGCCTTCGTTGTCGTGGCGGTGGTCGTAGTAGTAGTAGTCGTGAGGCCAACTGAAGGATCGAACACTGCACTTGTCCCTTGCATGGCTTCAGGATCGTCTCGCGGCTTAGTTACGAAACCCGAAATATCGGCCCAGGATTCGTGAGGATCTGAATCGGAACGAAGTCAAGGCAAGTATGAGATCGCGCAACATCGCCACTTTGTTTCGTAACAGATTAAATGGCGCGAAACTTCACCGTTTTCTTTGTGACTCATGGCGGAGGCACATCTCGCCTGCTTTACATAGTGCTGATGTGAGTGCTGATGCAGCGCTTACAACTCCATTTTTTTCTGTGCAATGTTCGGGTTCCATCATATGACGTCATGCACTTGAAACTGCGGGTTGCACAAAGTGTATGCTCACGTTTGCACATCAACTTACAAACCAAATTATTCTGGAGGTTTGAAGCGCAAAAATGGCGTACCAGCCCGCTCACCAGGCGTACGGGGGTAAGCTATTCGTATTCGCTTGCGTGTCGGCGTGACCTGGACGCTTTGGAGCTCACAGTAATTAAGCAGGCGTCCACCATCGCGCCCCACCCGGCGGGCAGTATGGAGGTGACCCCGCGGGCGCGTACGGGCAGCCGCCTCGGGGCACTCCGTTCTTTGATGGTAGCCAGGCGCCCGCTTTCATGAACGACCCCGTTGCGACTGCTGCGCTCGCATACGGGTCGACAATGGCGGCCACGGGAAAAGATTACGTCGAAAAGAATGTACGTGCTGGTGGTTATTTTTGTCAGGCGAAGTCTGTCGTTCGTCCAGTGTCTGAATGGCGCCACGCCCAGATCGAACGCCTTATTGCCCGCGGAAAGCTGAAGTACTACTTTAACGTCAGCAATTCGTATGTGCTCAGCAAGCTCAAGCTGCTCCTGTTCCCTTTTGGGCACAAGGTGCGACATGTGTGCACGGTCATACAGGCACCCCCTCATGTATCGCGCACATACGCACACACTTGCTGGTACGCATGCGCCCACTCAGATATCTGCACGCATACGCACACACACATACGCACATACGCACATACAGGCACAATGTACCCACAGATACGCAGCAGCACTTTTGCGCGACACACATACACACACCACACCACACATACACACACCACACCACACACACCACACGCACACACCACACACCACACGCACACACCACACACACACACACACACACACACACACACACACACCCCACACATACACACAAGCAAGCAGACGCTCTACTGAAGTGAGCCGCGCACAGGGCTGGGCACGCCAGGTGTTTTCTGGCCAGGCCGGTGCTGAGTTTGCGCCGCCGCGGGACGACATCAACGCGCCCGACCTGTACATTCCCGGTGCGTTCCCCGTTGTCCAATTGTCGAAGGCACGTGCTGACTGCGTTTCCCTGTCGCAGTGATGGCCTTTGCGACGTACGTCCTGGTCGTTGGCCTGTCGCTCGGCACGCAATTGACGTAAGTCCGCGAGGCGTTTTCACAGCCAGCCTAGCCTGTGCTGGCCACTCACTTAAACCCTGTTGTTGTTGTTGGTGCCTCACAGTTTCAGCCCCGAAGCGCTGGGCATCACGGCAAGCTCGGCGCTCATGTGGCTGTGCGTCGAAGTCCTCGCGATGTATTTCGGCTTCTATCTGTTGAACATCAGCGCAGAGACCCATGTGTTTGATCTCATGGCATTTTGCGGCTACAAGTTCGTGGGGTGGGTGCGGTAGTGCGTGGCTGTTCGCTGTAGGTTGAATCGCCTTCCGCCCTGACGTTGGTACTGCGGCGCCGTAGGATCATTGTGGCGATGCTCGTTCGCCTCGTCACCCACAGCAACACTGCGTACTTTGCCGCGCTTGCGTGGACGAGTCTGTCGGTCAGCTACTTCCTGGTGAGCGCTGTCTGAAAATGCTGCCGTAAGTCTGCGTGCATCGCTAACTGCGTGCATCGCTAACCACTTTCCCGCAGATCAAGTCGCTGCGGCTCGTCATTCTGCCGGAGGGCGGCTCGGGTCACGGCGCGCGGGGGCAGTGGAAGACGTACTTCCTGCTCTTTGTGGCTGCCTCACAGGTGCTCTTGTCCTACATTTTCAGCCGCGTGTGACCGATCCATTAAACGGACGTGTGTTATTTGTCGTGAGCATAAGGACCGCCTTCGTCTTCGCTCGACAGCTTCCCAATGCGCCGTCGCTTGGCGAGGGGCGACGAGCCCACATGGTCCAGCGTGATGCGCTTCTGCATTTTGTGGAACGCAGTGAGCGTTGCGGCCACCGCCGACTTGTTTCCGCCGCTACTGTGCAGAATGCCTGGCGACATGAGGTCCGCAAAATCGCCGCGCGAAGCTGCCGCATTCGCGTGTTGTTGTGGCAGGGGCGCGGGTTGTTGTGGCAGGGGTGCGGCCGCGAGCGGGGATTGCTGGGGGGCGGCAGAAACCTCCATGGGTGCTGCGGTGCCGCCATCGTACGCCGCGTCGCACAGCCACGGGTGCTGTAGGATGTTGGTCGCACGCAGGCGAGCATGCGGATCGACGTTGAGCAGTCCCGCGATGAGGTCTTTTGCGCTGTCGGACACGACTGCCCACTCTGGGCCGTCAAAGGCGTACTCGCCCTGGCGGATTCGGCGAACGAGATCGTCCGACAGATCTATCGACGACGTTGTTGCCGTTGCGCCGCAGAAAGGCGGATACCCGCACAGCATGGTGTACTGCGCTCCAAGAAGTGAGCGAGGGACTCAGGGCAACAGCAGCAATGGCGGCCACCCACCAGGATCACTCCGAGGCTCCAGAGGTCGCAGGACTCGTCGTAGCCCGGAGAACCCGCGGTCCCCGGAATGACCTCGGGCGCCGCGTATCCGAGCGTGAAGCACGGCGTCTTCAGGGGCATCTCCGCGTCCATCGCCTTGGCAAAACCAAAGTCCACAATCTTGATTTCAGCGTCGTCCGAGTCGTCCTGGAAGAGAAGGTTCTGCCGATGGAATTGAAACAGCCGCAAACACCTTAGTGAAATGAGAGGATGTCACGCGGACAAGCGCGGCAGCCCACCTCCGGCTTGAGGTCCCTGTGCACAACGCCCTGTGCGTGCATGAAAGCCACCGCGTCAACGACCTTGCGGAAAATGCGCGCGGCCTCCGCCTCACCGAAGTGACGCTTCCGGCGAATTCGGTCAAACAGCTCGCCGCCCCGCATGAGCTCCAGCACAATATACGCGTTGGCGTCGTCCTCAATCACGTCGAGAAGGCGAATGATGCCGCGGTGGCCCTGGCACCGCCTCAGCATGGCGACCTCCACGCCGGGGGACTGCCGTCGCTTGACAATCTTCACGGCGCATTCGACGCCGGTGGCGCGCTCGGTGCACCGCAGGCACGCCGCAAATGCGCCCACGCCAAGAATATTGGACTCGAGAGCGTACTTGGAATGGAACGTCCCTTCGAGCGGCGCGTGCCCGCTGCGGTTGAGGCGGGAGCGTGCTGCAACGGGCTGCGCGGCGGCGGTCGCACCAGCAGGCGCCTGCTGCGGCGCAAACGAAAACCCCCTGAACAACACATTCCGCGATGTGCTGAGGTTGACGGCGGGCGAATCGACGGGCGCCTGGGACGTGAAGCCGTAGTCAAAATTGCTGACGTCGGGGTGCTCGGGATCGTCCTCGCTGGTCACGGTGCGGATGGGCGGCACGAGGCGCCGGGCGCGTGCATCCGCCCAGTTGATGCCACCAAAGAACGCGTGCTCCTTCACGTCCTCGGCGTCCCGCGGGCCACCTCCAAGGCGGCGCTGCGGGGACTTTTGGAGGAGCGCGCGAATAAACGCCGCAGCCTCGCGCGAGAACAGCGAGGAAGGCAGCGAGGGAGAGTCACGCTGTATCCGCCGCATCACATCCTCGGGCTCGTTCGCGCTCTCGTCGTCCGAGTTGAAGGGCGGCCGCCCTGCCAGTAGTTCGTACACGAGCACGCCGAGGCTCCACCAATCCACCGCCATGCCGTGGCCGCCGGCGCTGTCCTCGATTATCTCGGGAGCCATGTAGCTGCGATGCGGCGCGGGTGAGTGCGCATTGCAACGCCGACAAACAGTCAGCGCGAACTGCACTCACTCGACAGTCCCGCAGAAGGAGTGCGCGCGCCCCGTCTCGTCCTTGACCACCTCTTTGCTGAGCCCAAAGTCCGTGAGCACCACGTGACCCTCCGCGTCCAGCAGGACATTCTCGAGCTTCATGTCGCGGTATATTACGCCCAGGCGGTGAAGGTGCTCCAGGGCGAGGACAATCTCCGCCGCGTAGAAGCGCACCTCGGCCTCGGTCAGGCGGCCACGCCGGTTGAGCACGGCAAACAATTCGCCGCCGCGGTGGTAATCAAGTATGAGGTAGAGCTTCCCTCCCGTCTGGAACGCATACTGCAGGTTGACGAGGAACGGCGATTCCCGCACGGCCGCGAGAATGCTGCGCTCGGCGCGGGTGTGCTCGACCGACTTGCGCTCTTGCACAATCGCGGCCTTCTTGAGCACCTTCATCGCAAAGAGATGGCCCGCCATGTGCCCCGACCGCTTGCGCACCAGAAACACCTTCCCAAACGCACCCGTACCCAGAAGAGTGAGGATCTCGAAACTGTCGGGACCCACGCGCTCGTCTGGGCGCGCCGTGAGATTCACTGCGAGAGCCGGTCGACATGAGACAAACGTCGCCGCACCACTTCAACACTCAGTCGCCGCATGCGCCGTGCCAGCAGAGCGCCGGCGCACACGCCTTTCAACTCCTCTCACTTTCAACACGCAGACACACACACGCACGCACCCTCTGTGACTTCATGAGTGATGCGCTCCACCGCGGCGCCGGCCCCCTGCCGACTCATTCCCACCAACAGCAGCGCACATGCACTCGCGAACGCACGCCCTTAGTCGACTTGCTCTGCTGTAGGACTCTCTCGTTAGTGCGGCCAGCCAGTCGGCAACAACCTTCGCTGTCCAGAAGGGCAGTGACGCCGGTCTGACGCACCGAATGGCACATGATGCCGACGCCTTCAACTGCGCAACCCGCCAGTCCACAACAGACCAGGAAATGTCACTTCGGGCATTGTCAACCGCTGTTGGGCGCGGAGGGCGCGCGGCGTGCACGGTGAGTGCAAGCTGTGCATGGTGTGCATGTGTATTGCTTTGTTCCCGCTCAGTGAGAGGCCTCGTGCGCAGCAGTTACTCCTGCGGCCGTTCGCCCCCGTGGCCCCACGATGGCGACCACAGGTGAGATTAAAAACACAGCGCCCTCGCACCGAGGATATCGCGCGCCAAACGGAAATGGAGGGGGAGGAGGATGACGGCTGGGGGGCGGATGACCTGCGTGCACGGCGAAAGAAGAAACGCAAGCCCGGGTTCGAACAGCAGGCCGTGCGCAACGTGGAGGTGTACGACGGCATGACGGCGCGGCGGCTTGCGACGCTGCTCGAGGAGGACTACGGGCGCCTGCGGGCCATGCTGCTTGATGCGCTGCCGGCACCCCCTCCAGGTCGCGCGCTCCGTGTGCCCGCCGACATTGCACAGCTCGTTGTGCTCGAACGCGGCCACACGCCCGTGCGCGTGCAGCCGCCTGTCCTTGACGCCGTACCGCGCCCGCCCCTGGAAAACAAGGCGGGGCTTCCGCGGCGCCCCCCGGTTGTCACCATCATGGGGCACGTGGACCACGGCAAGACGACGCTGCTGGATTCCCTGCGCAAGTCGTCCGTCGCGGCGTCGGAGGCGGGGGGCATCACGCAGCACATTGGCGCCTTTTCGGTAGCGTTGCCGACGGGAGAGTCGGTCACATTCCTGGACACGCCCGGCCACGAGGCGTTTGCGGCGATGCGATCGCGCGGGGCGCATGCGACGGACATTGTCATCCTCGTGGTCGCGGCAGACGACGGAATCATGCAACAGACGCGCGAATCCATCGCCCACGCGCGCACCGCGGGGGTTCCCATGGTGGTCGCCATCTCGAAGATTGATAAGCAGAACGCGAACGTGGCCCGCGTGAAGCAGCAACTCATTGAATCGGGCATACAGCTGGAGGACGCGGGGGGCGACGTGCAGGCCGTGGCGATATCGGCGCAGAAGGGCGAGGGTCTCACACAGCTGATTGAGGCGGTGAGCCTGCAGGCCGACCTGCTTGGCCTCCGCGGCGACGCATCCGGGCCCGCCGAGGGCGTCGTCATCGAGTCGCACATCGACCGAGCCCGCGGCGTGCTCGTCACGGCCCTCGTGAAGCGGGGCACGCTGCGTGTCGGCGACCACATCGTTTCCGGGACTGTGTGGGGAAGGGTCCGCTCCCTCTGTGGGCCTGGCGGCAGCGCGGTGTCGGAAGGGCGGCCCTCGGATCCCGTGGAGATCATCGGCCTCAAAGAGCTTCCTGCCCTCGGGGACTCCGTACTCGTTGTGGAGTCGGAGGAGCGCGCGAAGGCTGTCGCAGCGCTGCGGCAGACGTGGGTTGACGAGGAGGAAGCCGGCGTGGCCGCCGCCGCTCAGGAGAAGATTGCGAGCGCGGGAAAGGCGGAGCGTGCGGAAGGGCGGTTTGCCCTGCGCTCCATGTCGCGCCGGGATGCGCGCATTGCGCGGACAGCGTTTCATGGGCGCGTGGTGGACGCTGCTGACGCGGTGGACGGCACGCCCCCGACGCTGACGCTTTTGCTGAAGACGGACGTGAAGGGCTCGCTCGAGGCCCTCCTGCCGTGTGTCGAGGCGCTGCCGCAAACGAAGGTGCGGGTGGAAGTCGTCGACGCAGAGGTGGGCCCCGTGACGCCCGCGGATGTCAAGTTTGCCGCCGCGACGGGCGCAGAGATTATTGCATTCAATGTGGCCGTGCCGCGCCTGGTCGAGTCGCAGGCGCGCGCGGAAGGGGTGACCATCAGCGACCACAACATCATTTACGCACTGCTCGACTCACTCCGCGAGAAAATGGCGGCGCTGCTACCGCCGCTCAAGGAGAAGCGTGTCGTGTCGCGCGCAGAGGTCCTTGCCGTCTTTTCGAAGAACAAGCAGGAAGGCGGCGTTGGCGGATGCCGCGTCGTCAACGGGCCGCTTGTGCGCCGCCTGCCCGTCCAGGTCGTCCGCGCGGGCGTGGTCATACACGACGGCAAGATTGACTCACTCCGGCAGGTCAAGGAGACGGTGGACTCCGTGCAGACGGGTGCCGAGTGCGGCGTGGGCGTCGAGCGGTTCTTTGACTTTGCGGTGGGCGATGTAGTTCAAAACTACGAGGTGATTGAAACACGGCAGTCGATTGAATAAATACTCAATGAAGATCTCCGTTTCACGACCCACAACCGACCGGCGTCCCGTGCTCGCAATCAGTCCGCGTCACCATGGCGCACGCGTGCGTCCTATCCCTCAACCTGCACGGGTGGAAGCTGGACGGGGAGCTGCGCCACGGTCCCGGCGACGCGCTCGAGCGGCAGCGTGCCAAATTCGCCTGCATTGCGCGCGTGGCGGCGGGCGAGGGCGTTGTTGCCATCGCCGTGCAAGAGGCCTGCGCACCGCCCTTGCAGCCCCCCCTCCCCCACTGGCCGCACGCGGTCGACCTCTTGGCAGACGCCCTCACCGCCGCGACCGGCGAGCGGTGGGCGCATTTCTGGACGGCAGCCCACCGTGCGTGGGACGGCGAACCCGACGCCTGCGAGGAGGGCGTGGCGGTGCTCGTGCGCGCATCGCGAGCGGTCGTCGCCGGTCCGCACGCGACGGTCTATGCGGCACAGGGGCCCCTGCGGCGCGCGGGGGCTTCGGTCGCGGTGGCGGTGGCGCCGGGCATCGCGCTGGCCGTGCACTGTGTCCACCTCGAGGCGTTCGACGGCCAATCGCGCGCTGCGCAGGGCCGCGAGGCCGCAGCCGACGCACTGGCCGCTGCAGGCGAGCTGTGGTCGCGCGACTATCGCGTGGCGCCGCTCGTGCTCGGCGACATGAACGATGACGCTGGCTCGCCAGTGTGCGCCGCGATCGCCTCGTTCGGATTCGTCGATGTGGATCCCCGCCTCTTTGGCATTGACCGCGCCTTTCTCCACTGTTCGTCCCCGTGCGCTGTTGTGTCGGCCTTCCACGTGTTCAACGGCATGGGCCCCATTGTCTCGGATCATCCCGGCCTCATCGTGCGCCTTGCTCTGCCGGGGAGCGCGCCCGCGCGGCCGCTCGCACACACAGCCAACGCGCTTTGCATCACGGCACAGTGCGACGTGGGATATGGGCATGCGCTGTTTATTCGTGGGTCGCAGGAGCCCCTCACATGGAACCGCGGGTTACCCCTCCGCAACTGCGGGGCGCGCGAGTGGCGCGCGGTGCTCTGGGGCTTGCCGGGCGTGCGCGTCGAGTTCAAACTGCTCGTGGACGACTGCCGGTGGCAGACGGGCGCGAACTGCACGGCTTCCTTCGGCCAGACCGCAAGCATCGCACCGACGTTTGAGACATAGTCACCGCCACCGCAGACGTGCCGCGCTGTCGTGAAATTCGTTGACGCACACGGCGTCAATGTCTTCGAGCGCATTAAGCAAGGCGTTCTGGTGCTCGTGCGGCCACCGATCGAACGCGGCGAGCGCTTGGCCGACAGCGGTCGGCGCGCGAGGTGCGACCGCGAGCGAGGCTTGCATGGCGGCGGCGAGGTCCCCGTCGCACGCGGCGGGGGGCACCACGCGCGACAGCAGCGCCGAGAGAAACCGCCGGCGCTCAAACCGCTCCGCCGCCACGAACCAGCGCGCAACGGCGGCGCGCTCGCACGCAAGGCAGCCGGCACACCCGAAGGTACCGCATCCTTCCATGGTAGCGAACGCGCTTCAGTAAAAAACGCAGTGCGACAAGTGCACTAGAGCTTGTGGCGCAGCTCGCGCTCGAATTGCTCGGCGGTGAGCGTGCCGTCGATGGACTCGCAGCGTGCATTGAACACCGAGTACGCGCTCTTTTCCCCCGCCCTCCGCGGCGCGGTGGACGTGTTTGCCCACGCCAGCACGAGCACCGACGCCGCCACAAACAGGGCGCCAAACTCAATCTCGACAAAGAAACCGAAGAGCAGAAGCCACAGCACTGCCTTCAGCGCAAGGAGGGCGCGGTCGCCAGGCACTGTGGGCGGGCGCGCCCCAACACCGCTTGCTGGCTGTTCTGCAACCGCGCGCTTCATCGCGGCGAATTGGCAGTGTTTCGCTTTTGCACTGCGACGCCCACTTGAGGCAGTAGTGAGTCAGATAGCGACAGAGAGCAGTCGGCGGTGATCGGATGGCCGGCAGTGGGCGGGTCGCCAACCGACTGTTACAGGAGACGCACGCCTCGCTCTTTCACTTGTTTCATAGCGAGTGAGTCGAGCTTCATGCACATGTGGAGTTTCCGAGGCGTGCAGCACAAGCTGCTGTACGCAACGTCTGTGCGATGGGCGCACACACTACGGCACGCGGGTTTGCGCACGCACACCTGCGGCGACCTGAACGTTGCCGACGTGGGGCAATCTGTTGTTCTCTGTGGCTGGATACAGCAAACGAGGTGCGCGGGTCGACTAGAAGCGTCATGTTGGTCGTTCGTTGCTGCTGACGGCGGATCTGCAGGCGTGTCTCCGGCTCGCTGCTGTTTGTGCCCTTGCGCGACGCGTACGGCGCCACGCAACTGACCGTCTCTGTCGACTCGGTGAGAAGACGTGCTGGAGAACGGGCCAATTTTGAGGTGGCTGACGGACAACCATTTGCAGAAGGGAAACGCGGAACGCAAGCATGCGCTTATTGCGTCGCTCGCGGCGGTAGCGCACGACTCCGTGGTGCGCGTGACGGGGACTGTTCGCGCGCGCCCGCATGGAATGGCCAATGCGGTGGGTGCGCTCTTTTTGCGTGCGGCCGCCCCGTACCTGGCCACTCACCGAGGACCTTGCGAAGGAAATGGCGACGGGCGATGTGGAAGTCGATGTTTCCGAGTTTGAGGTTCTCAACGAATGCGGCGAGCTTCCGTTCCCGACTGGCGACAAGGTCGACGTGGTGCGTGTGCGCGACCTGGCTTCTAGAGGCGTCCGTTCTGATTCTAATGAGGCGCCGTAGTCCAGGGAATTGCTGCGGCTGCAGTACCGCTACGTCGACCTCCGTCGCCCGTGCATGCAACGGAATCTGCGCGTGCGGTCGGATGTCGGCCGCGCCGTGCGCGAGTGTTTTGCTAAACATGGTACGCACCTGGCTGCACGGGCGAAAACAGCGCCGTTGTGCGATTGCTCACGTGCCGCTGGCAGGATTTGTCGAGGTGGAGACGCCGACCCTGTTCAAGCGGACGCCTGAGGGCGCGCGCGAATTCCTGGTTCCCACGAGGGGCTCTGGCCAGTTCTTTGCCCTGCCGCAGAGCCCGCAGCAGGTGTAGTGCCGCTTGTGCGCAGTGCTTCCCTGCTGCACCCGCCTGTGTCTCAGTGTTCCCGCTGCGCCTAACACTGCGTGTGCTTCGCAGTTCAAGCAGATGCTCATGGTTGGAGGCATCGATAGGTACTTCCAGTTTGCCCGGTGTTACCGCGACGAAGACCTCAGGGCGGACCGGCAGCCGGAGTTTACGCAGGTGCGCACGGGGGCATTGCGCACGCTTGGGGCATTGCGCGCTTGCGTTACAAAATCCAACACTGCCGTGACAGATTGATCTCGAGCTGTCGTTTGCGACGGCGGGCGATGTTCAAGCGGTGACGGAAGACTTGGTGATGGCCGCATGGTCCGCGGCTGGACGTCGTCCAAGTGTCGGTCCTCCGTTTCCGCGGCTGAAATATGCAGATGCCATGGAATGGGTGAGTGCGGGCGCGTCCGTGGCCGTGCGCGGGAATTGAGTTATTCTGACCGCCCCTCCATCCGACCAGTACGGTGTGGACAAGCCGGACACGCGGTTTGACATGAAGGTTCGTGGTCGTGACTCGCGCGCATTTGTGCGCGCTCCCTTGTGTCATCATGCTGCCCATGCAGATTGCGGACGTGTCTCGTTGGGTGCCGTTGCGGGATGGCAGCCGCGGCGGTCGGGTGAGGGCGTTTGCCCTCCCTGGCCGCAGCTGGCCTTATTCCCGCGCCGAGATGAACGACTTCTCCAGTTTTATTGATTCTGACACGGGGCTAAGGCTGGTATGTGCCTCCTCCGCACCACTTGGTCTCTTCTGACGGTTGCCCGATGCTGACTGCGACACACTCCCGAGCAGCCTGTCACTGTGGCGCAAGTGATGTCGCCTGGCAGCTGGCGCTCGAGGCTTGATAAGCATCTTTCGGAGGAAGCAAAGCGTGCAGTGGAAGCTGCGACGGGTGCGCCTGCTGGCGCCGTCATTGTGTTTTGCGAGGGCGCTGATGGTCTTACGGTGGGTTCGTTACGTTGCTCTGTTCGCGACACTGCTCCTCGTTGATCGCATATCCTCGCAGAGCGCGACCCTTGGGAGAGCGCGAATTTTGGCTGCTGACTGGAGCGAAAGCAAAGGTGCGGCGCGCACGCTCTCACGCGCGCATCGGCTGCAACGTCTGCTCAGTGATAATTGGGTGCGTGCGTTTCACATGAGAGCAGCGAGCTCACGCATGCGGCGCAGGTGTCCCGGTCCGCGATAGCACGGCGTTCAATTTCCTCTGGGTGGAGGACTTTCCCCTCTTTGAGCCCACAGAGGATGGCACGGGCCTTCAGTCGGTGCACCACCCGTTCACGGCGCCGCAGCCCGAGGACGTTTCTCGTCTGCAGACTCATCCCTTGGAGGTGCGTGCTGCAGAACTTGGCTTTTGATCGGCACCTATTAACTGCCTATTACCCTAGGTCCGTGGCCAGCACTACGACCTCGTCGTCAATGGATGGGAGCTCGGCGGCGGGTCCATCCGCGTGCACGACAGCGAGCTCCAGCGGCGCATATTTGAAATTCTCAAGGTACGCCATTGCGGCACAGTCGTTCCATGAATTGGTGGCTTACTCTCAGCTGTCTCGTCTCAGGCGAATCCAGACACCTTTAGGCATCTCCTCGACGCTCTGCGGCTCGGCGCACCGCCGCATGGAGGCCTTGCCCTTGGTGCGCTGTACATTGTTCTGCGATGCCCTCCAGTGCGATTCGCGTCAATGTTGCCTTCTCTCTTACGTGTGTATGCGCAGGCTTTGATCGCATGATAGCTATCCTCTGCGGTCTGCCCAGCATTCGCGACGCCATCGCCTTCCCGAAGTCGCGGGCCGGCGTTGACTTGACCGTGGGCGCTCCAAGTAGTGTTGCACCCGACATTCTCTCGGAATACGGCCTTGCTCTAACCAGTGGGCAGGATAACGCGGTAACCAGATGACGGCAAGCTGAGGGCAATGCGCAACTTCAGAAGATACAATTGACGCCGCACGCTACGCGCAAGCAAACGCGGTCCTCTAAAACATGAAACCGAGGTCGTAGTTGGACTCGCCAATGCCAAAGTAGACGTAGCCAAAGCGCGGCGAGTTGGGGACGTGGTAAAACGTGAAGCCGGGCCACAAGAGACTGCGAATGGTCACCAGCCCGCTTCCCTTCTCAAACTGGAGGCTCCAGGACTCTGTGGTGCGACAGCGCGCGTCAGATGCGCACAAAACAAACAAAGCTTCGCAGACCTGTGCATGCTGCACAACGCACCGCGTGGAACGTCCTCGTCGATGGGATCGAGAAAATCGATGGACTTTTCGAGGTGTTCCCTCTGGAGCAGGCTCTTCTTCTTGAGGTTGATGGCCTCGCGGAAGTGGAGGTAGGACGAGAGCTTCGCCGCCGCAGCCGTTGACAACCCTGCGCATGGTACCGTCAGTGACCCGTCAACAACACAGGCCACGACGGTTCGCAGCCGACCCACCGCCAAAATTGGGATTGGGCTCGACAACGCCCGTGGGCGTCTTGATGTATGCTCCCCGTGGCACCACAGACACGGCATCGTCAATTCGCACAACAAGCGCAGCGAGCCGCTTCTCCTCCGTCACGACAAGCTCCTACATGCGGATAGCGTCAATGCAATGCACGTGGAACCGGTCTACACGCGACACGCACTCACCTCGCCATCTGCGCCGTCGGCCGTGGGAAGCGGGGGAAGCCTGTGCTCGAACGAGGGATCGCCCGTGAAACGCCCACGGATGCTGGCGCACACTTCCTTCAAGGCCGCGTCCACCTCAGGAAGTTGTACCCAGCTCACGCACTCACGGCTGCGAAATGGCCGAAACTCAGTACAGCGCGCAATCCACACAACGCACCGCAACGCACCTGTAAAAGCACTTGCGTTCAAGCAGCTCGTCGCGGCCAAAGCACTCGGCAACAAAGTAGTCGTTGCGTGTCGTGATGACCTTGCCCCAAAACTTGACGCGCTGCGCCTTCTGCGTGTCCTTCAGGATCACGAGGGACGTCTCGAGGGCCGCCTTCTGCTCGACCGACAGCACGGCGCCGCTCGACGCCACATATTCGATGCTCACGAACACGTCGTCCGCGTCCATTTTTCCGCAGCGCAACTTGCAACGCACGCCGTAATTTGGGAACACGGTCTAGAAGTGTGTACCGCTCCCATCGCTAGTTCAGCGCACCACCACAGGCCACTCAACTGTCAGGGCGCTGCCATGACGACGCACGGAGTAATTCCGGCTTATCCGGAACTTCGTTGCGCAGGGCAACGGGCACATCATGTCCATATTCGGCAGTTGTCCGCTGGTGGCTGCCACCCGGAGCTGCCCCCCAATCACTGCCCCCAGCGCCTGCCAGGGAAGTGGAACCAAGAAACGCAAAGCGCACGCACGCACTCTCACTGAAGCAAACGACGCACAAAGCACATGCAGGCGGGCGGGGGGCTATCTGGATTGCGGCTGAGGTCCCGCGATCAGTGCGGCCCAAGGGGCGTCTGAAGAATGTCAGCCGATAACGTGAAGGTGGCGGTACGAGTACGGCCGTTCAATCAGGTGAGCTGTGGCGAGGCGTCCCATTCTTTTTTCCATGCCGCTCACAATGGCTTGTTGAATGTAGCGCGAGAAAGATGCCAACTCGAGCTGCGTGTTATCGATGGAGGGCGATAAGACATCGATTGAGGACCCCAACAACCGAGGGGATCCCAAAACCTTTGCATTCGACTACTCGTACTGGTCGCACGACGGGTTCGACACCAACAAAGATGGCGTCTTCGTACCGAAGAGCAAGGCGTACGCAGATCAGGTTTGCTTTCGCGCACTGTTGCGGTGATTGGAGGCCGGCAGTCCACTTACATGACGTGCGTGCAGCGACGCGTGTTCGACGACTTGGGACGCGGTGTTCTTGACAACGCGTGGCAGGGGTACAACGCCACGCTCTTCGCATACGGTCAGACCGGCTCTGGAAAGAGCTATTCCATGCTTGGGTGGGTGTCGTCGCATTGCGCACGGTAGCAAGAAGGGTGCTGATGCCATGATCGCACGTAGCTACGGGCCGAACAAGGGCATTGTGCCGATCACGTGCGACGAGCTATTCAAGGCGATTGCCGAGAACAAGGACCCCGACAAGCAGTTTCAAGTGACGTTCAGCATGATTGAAATCTACAACGAGCAGGTGCGCGACCTTCTCAGCACGAAAAGCGTGAAGGGAGGGCTCAAGGTTCGCCAGCACCCGAAGTTGGGGTTCTTCGTTGACGAACTCAAGGTGGGCGCCAAGATGCGATTCGACTCGGCTTAGGTTGCTGATGGCCGCTGTGGAGGCTGACTCGGTTGCTGCTATTACGATTTGCTCTTAGATTGTCGCCGTCAAGAACTATGCGGAAATCGAGCGATGGATGGAGGAGGGAACGCTGAACCGCACGACCGCCTCGACCAACATGAACGCCACAAGCAGCCGGTCGCACATGGTGATCACGATCAAGTTCACGCAGATTTTGAAGGAGAAGGGCAAGTCGATGACAAAGAGCAGCGAGATCAACCTTGTCGACCTCGCCGGCAGCGAGCGCGCGGATGCCACCGGCGCGACGGGCGACCGCCTGAAGGAGGGCTCTGCCATCAACCAGAGTCTTTCGACGCTTGGGAATGTGATCAGGTGCGCCACTGTCGTTGCTGGCGGTGCTGCAGCTTTGCAGTGTCTCACGGAGCAACGGCATGCAGCGCGCTGGCGGACAAGTCCATGGGGAAGAAGAACGTGCTTGTGCCCTACCGCGACTCGATTCTCACGAAACTGCTGATGAATGCGCTCGGAGGCAACAGCCGCACCATCATGGTTGGTGTTGCGGGTGCTGGCGTGGACGATGTCGCGAGTGCCTTACCCTCATGCTGCTCTTCGCAGATTGCGGCATTGAGCCCTGCGGCGATCAATTACGACGAAACGTTGTCAACGCTGCGCTATGCCGACAGGTGCGTTGAGAGTGCGCACAGCACAGACCTCTTTCACTGCTTAACGTGCCGAATGCGCGTGCTCACAGGGCCAAGAAGATCAAGAACAGCGCAGTCGTCAACGAAGACCCAACAGAGCGCCTCATTCGAGAATTGAAGGAGGAGAACGCGCGACTCCTGGCCATGCTCAGCGGCAATGGCGCGTCATCAAAGGGCCTTACTCCCGATGGTGGGTGTTCTGTGCGCTTGTGCATTCCGTGCCGCGCTTGCTGACAGGCCGTTCTTGCAGAACTGGCGGCGCGCCAGGCGGAGATGTCGGAGATGCAGGAGAAGATTGCCGCGAACGAGAGGCAGATGGAGGAAATGGGAAGGTCATGGGAGCAGCGGCTCGAGGACGCGCGTCGCGACTGGGAGAGCCAGGCACAGCGCGGCGACCCGCGGCTGCTGACGATGCCGCACCTGCAGAACATCAACGAGGACTCGCAGCTGTCTGGTGTCATCAAGCACGTGATTGAGAAGGGTGCGCACTCGGCAACGTGCTCGTAGCGTCTATGCTCGGGCTCTGCGTTCGAGTTTTGGCCGTATTTTGGCCCTTACTAACGCTGAGTCGTCTGCAGGCGACATTGTTGTGGGGACAGCGGAGGCGTCGGCGTCGAGGATTCAGATGCGTGGACTGAGGTCAGTGATGCTGACAGTGCGGATGCTTTGTCAAAAGCACATTTACGGCGGCGTCTCACCGTTTTGGCCCTGCAGTCTACTCAAGGACCACGCCGCGCTGGCCAACAACGGCAAGACTGTGACTATCAAGCCACTCGGCAACGCGAGAATCCTCGTCAACGGCCAGAGTGTGACGGCGAGCCGCGCCCTGCAGCACAACGACCGCATCCTCTTTGGCTCGAACAATCTCTACGTCTTTATTGGCTTCAAGGGCGATCGTGAGAAGGCGGACGCTGCGTTTGTGGTCGACTGGGACTTTTGCCAGAACGAAATTGCCGCGGCACAGGGTCTCACCCGCCCCGAAAACCTTTTGGGAGACGGGAAGGACGACAAGAGCCAAGGTGCGCAGCATCACGTGCGCAAGTGCAACACGTGCGCGCTCGCGCGTGGCTGACAATAGTGAGTTGCACTTGCAGAGATTCTGCGCGTCCGCGAGGATCTTGTCCGCCTGCTGCCGATGGTATCCGAGGCCAACGCCATGAGCGAAGAGTTGGGCAAGGGGCTCCGCTTCGACCTCGTCGTGCGTTCGGGCACGGCGCACAACCTGCACGACGATCGCAAGGAGGTCATGGTGCGCGTGTCGAGTGCCCGCACCAACTACGTATGGCTCTGGCCGAAGGGGAAGTTCGTCAATCGCAAGTACCTCATGCAGGAGATGTGGCAGCAGTACATCGAGACGTGCGAACTGCCGACGGTCGAAGAGTCCAAGGACCCCTTCTGGGACCCGCCGGAGGACGTTTTCCTTGGAAGGTGAGCGACTCACTGACCGCGCCGTGCTGTCCGATGCCGCTGTTCTAACACCGTCGACAGCGCACACGTGTACCTGCAGAGCCTCGGCTACATGATCGACATGAACGAGAGCCTCGCGGTGACAAACTACCAGGGACACGAGGAGGGCATCCTGCAAGTCTGCGTTGCGTGCGCGGACGCAAAGGGTCGGGAGCTGAACGAGGAGTCCTTCGTCGATTCCCCTAAGGACCTTCTGGGGAAACGCGTCGATCTCGTCGTCAAGGTGCCATCGGCGCGGGGCGTAAAATGGGTCGAAGCGGACGCGACGCGCTCTGTCTTCTGCCGCTTCAAATTCTATGCGGACGACCAAGTCCACGAAACGTCCGCCGTCGGTAAGACGATGAACCCCGAGTTCAAGTTTCGGCGGCAGTTCACCGTGAACCCGGTCACCGAGGCGTTTCTCACGTATCTCGAATCCGATGCGCTGGTTATCGAGGTGTGGGGGCGACAGGGCGACGGAAAGGGTGGGAGCAGCTCTGCCTCGCTCGAGACGGCGTCGAAGCGCAAGGGGCGAGCGGGTAAGGAGAAGGGCGGCGCAAATGGTGACGAGACACCGACCGCATCACGGACGTCGACCGACTCGCCGGAAACCGCCAAGCTGCGAGACAAAGTACGCGCGCTCGAGGCGGAACTTGCCGGCCTGCGAGGGTCGGGCGGGACGGCATCTTCTTCCGAGGGGCTTTCGCCTGCGGGGCTCTCGACCGAAGACGCGAACCTCGTGCGCGCAGTCGCTGCGTTTGTGCGCGAGGCGGACACAATGCGCCGTGGCATGCAGGCCTTCGGTTCCGACCAGCGCCCCGACAAGGACGCCCTCAAGAAGATGAAGGACCAGTGGGAGGAGCGGAAAAAGAACGCGCTTGCGATCGGCAAGCTCATCGAGGGCACCGTAACCTCGCTCAAGGGGGAACTGGCTGCGTTGGCCGCTCGAAAAAAATGAAGCGTTTATTGGAAGTAACACCGTGATATCGTGTGTTACTTTGGTCACGGGGTCCTAATTAGCCACCGGCACAATTGAATTGGACAGGCACACAAAACGGCTGGAAAACGACACATCCTTGCCAATTTAATCAGGACCAATGCGCAGGGAGAGCCACACACGTCGCTGCGTTATCAGGGCTGCAGAGCCTCCTTGTTCCTGCAGCGCATCCCGGGCGGTGCTCGCACGATGGCGGGAGCGGGGACGAGTAGCATGGGCCCCACGGGGGCGGCGGAGGCGACGCCGGCGATGCACGTGCTGCGGGCCAACGGAACGCACGTGCAGAACGTGATTCCCTTCTCGTCGCTGACGCCGGCGCACCTGCTGCCCGCCTCGATTCACACGACGCTCACCATTGCGCTGACGGTGTCCTACGCGGTGATGGTCGTGTTCATCCTCTTTCAACTCGCGCGCATCCTGTTCTACCGGCACAAGAAGCTGTCGTACCAGAGCCTCTTCCTCGCGCTGTGCTTCCTCTGGGCGCTGCTGCGGACGATTCTCTTCGGTCTCAACCTCGTGACCAACTGGTCGCTCGCCGTGTATCGGTTCATCTACTGCGTGCCAATCACGCTGCAGTTTGCGACGTTCAGCCTGCTCGTGCTGTACTTTGCGCAAGTCGTGCACAAGGGGCGATGGCAGCTCGCGTCCAAGGCTCTCTACAAGCGCATTCTGCTCTCGACGTGGATGTGCTCGAACGTTGCGTTCTTTTCCGTCAACATCACTTGCGTTGCCATCGTTGGGAACCGCGTGACGTTTCCCAAATCGATTGCGATTGCGCGCGTTGCGGTGAACGAGACGCTCTTCCTCCTTCTGTCCGCGGCGCTGGTCGTGTACATGTTCCGCGTGATGAAGCTCGGCAGCGCCAGCGTGCTGCTGCAGGCAAAGGGCACGACGCTGCGCCAGGTTGTGCTGCTGATGGCGCTCATGGCCGTCCTCTTCACGTCGCGCGCCGTGTACAACATTGTCGCCGTCGCAACGAACCTCACGGCGTTTGTGGTGGGCGACCCCCGCCACGGATCGGCCGCCGACCACTTTGACTTTGACGACAACAAGACGTACAACTACGCCTTCCTCTGCGCGTCGCTGTTTCTGTGGGAGATTCTCCCGACCTTTGCGATGGTGTGGTTCTTCCGCGTCAAGAAGCCGCGGCTCACGCAGGCCGACTCGCTGCACCCCGCCGTGAACCCGGACCTCCCCGACGGCGGCGCGCGGACGTACTTCTTCGACAATCCGAAGCGCTACGAGAGCGACAGCGAGGACGGCGACACCGTGCACCCGCTCATCCGCAACAGCAACCCCTACGACATCCCGACGCTGCCGCACGCTTATCACCAGGGCACGCCGTCGTACCCCGGCGGCGCCTATGGCTCTCTCGCGCGCAGCCACTCGCAGTCGTACTCGTCCAGTTCGCGGGGGCGACCAGGGAGCATCCACGGACAAAGCTACCGATCAAGCGCTGAGAACAAGTAGCGTTGTCTCGACGATGTGTGTGTGCGTGCGTGCTTGCGTGCGGCGTGCTTGCGTTCTGCGCAGTATCGTTTTGCAGCGCACCGTTGGCGTTCTGTGGAAGCCTGCGGACTTTTGCCTGCAATGCCAGTGCGTTCTTCTTTCTGCGGCGGCGAAGTCTTGCGTGTTGCATGAATTCGCTCTCGTGCCAATTGAATACCATTTTTGCCCATGTTATTCAGTCGCTCAGCCCGGCCTTTCGCGCCTCCGTCTCGTACACGAGCATGCGCCACAATTTCGCCACAAACACATGCGCGTCCTTCTCGCCAAGAATCTGTCAATCGCACATGACGTGAGTACGCCACCTCAGAAAACAGCGAGCGCTCAAGACCCACCTCCGTCACGTCCTTGACGAGTACGGCCGGCGCACTGTTCTCGCGCAGCTTGCCGCAGATGTACGCCGTGAGGGTCATGTTGTCAGCACCAAGGTACTCGGCCACCTTTTTGGAAACCCACGCCTTGAGCCGCCCGTCGATCAGCGTCTGCGCGGTATTGGGCCATGGTCAGCTTAACAATATGTCACCGAAAACACAGATAGGGACCACTGCTCACCGCGTCAGCCTGGCTCCAATCCACGCGATATGCAAAGAGGTCATCCGTCGACGTGGGGATGCGTGCAATGAGCGCCTGCACAGCACGCTTTCGCGCCTCCGCGTCGAGGGGTTTTGCCGGCGCATGGCTTTCGTCGCGAGCGAGTACACGCTGCTGTTCCGCGAGGCGCTCCATTCGACGTCGCTTAGCCTCGTTTTCCTCCGCCTCATCCTCGTCGTCCGCAAACACTGCCGCGGTACGCTTCGTCCCTCCCGCCGCACTCGGAACAGGGGACGACGAGTGCGAGGCCTGGAATCCAGAAGCACTGGGGGCGCGGGCTCGCGCGCCGCTGGGCTTCCCAAAGACGAGCGGCCGGAGAGGCTGCAGGCGTGCCTCGGCCAGGTCTTCCGACTTGTCCGCCTCAGGCTCCGCGGGTTGGCCAACGCCAGCGCGCGCTTCGCTCACGTCCTCTGGGACCGGCGGCTGAGCATCGCTGTCCCCAGGGGGGGCAGGGAGAGGCGCGTCTAGCGAGGATTCGGCACGTTCGCGCTCAGCATCGCGCCGGTCCGATTCCAACTCCCGCTCCCGTTCCCTCTGCTTCCGAGCCAAGGCGGAACCCCTGCGAGAGCCCGCGCATCAATATTCCGTGAGACTCACCCTATTCGCGACGCACTTGGCCACTGCACGCTCCAGACGCTGGGAGGTGCAACTGTCCATGCGACACACACACACACTTGAGGACGCAGTTGGCTGTCGGCGCAGCAATCTCACGCACCGGTAATGCTTCTCGTCCATGGTGTCGTCGTCATAAGAGGCCAAAAACGCAGCCATTTTCTCCCGATTCCGCTCCTCATCACGCGCGGCGTGGGCCTCTCGCTCCGCGTGGCGCTCCAGGGTGCGAAGGCGCTCCCTCTCCCGCGACTCCCACTTCCTCTCGCGCTGCACCCGGTAAAGACACCATTAGAACGGCCTAGAACGGCCCCGAGAATAAAAAGCGCACACATGCCCTGTTCCCACCTCGCGGAGGGCATTCTCCGACTCGCGCGACCGGTCCTTCCCGTCGTCTCGACGATCCCGTTCTCTGTCACCCTCCCGCCGATCTCTCTCCCTATCCCTGCCCCTATCGCGCTCTCGCTCGCGGTCCCTGTCACGGTCTGTGTCGCGGCCCCGCACGTCGCGCTCCGGGCGCTTCCCGTATCCATCGCGGAACGTGACCAGCTCGCGCAGGATCAGGCGCTGGCGGACCTCCTCGTCCGGTTCCGCCCCTTCACTGCGATCGGCGCCCTCGGCGGCGGCCGCGGCAGCGACCACCGTGGCCGCCATGGCATTCGCCGCCGTCAGCGCGGGGATTTCGTCGTTCACGCCTGAGCCCTCTATTAGTAGACGTATTTCCTCCGCCGTGCGCGCGTCGTCCGCGTCCCTCTGCGCCGCCGCCGCCCCTTGCTCCTGCGCCCCATCCTGCTTCTCCGCCGCCTCAAATTCGTCGAGGGCTCTCCGCGTCTTCTCGTCCACCTTCAAGAGCAAATCGCGGTCTCCCAGTCGAATGCCAGACAGGAGGCGCAGCGCGCGGAGCGCCATGGCGGGCGTCGCGTAATCGCAGAGACCGAACGCCTGCAGTCGCCCCGACGCGCCCGTCACCCGCTTCCAGTTCACTACCGTGCCGCACGTCGACAGCAAATTCTTCAGAATGTTGTCGGCGACGCGCTCGGTGATGTTGCCCACAAACACGGTTGCCGTCTGCGCGGGCGTCGGCGCCGGCGCCGCCATGCCGGGGACTGGCGGGCCGGGTGCGGGAAGCAGCGCGGGTCCTGCGGAGCGCAAGGAGGAGGGACAATGCGTTGAGAACAGGCGGCATGCACGCTAGACACGCACGATGGACACCCACGCGGGCCGGTGGCGACGGGAGCGCCGTACGCGTGCGGAGGTCCGACGGCGTGCGGATGCATCGCGAAGGGCGTGGGGAAGCCGGGGGGCCGCGCAAGGCCCGGCGGGGGCGCGGGGAACCCCGGCGGATACGCGGCGCCGGGCGGGGGAGGGTACGCCATGCTTTAGGGATGGATGTTGCGCTGCACGCGAATTTATTCATGAAGCAACGCTCAACTCGACGCAGACTCAAACCCGCGCACGTGAACAGCTGATCACGGCGCATGTTTAATGCAGAGTGGGCATTTACGAAAGGCGCACAATCATCGCCTCTACACATGATATCGGCGCAGGTCGTAGCCCGCGAGTGCCTCGGCAATCGCGGGCGCGATGGAGAGGAGCTCGAACGGCTCCTGCCCCGCCACGGCCGTGACGGAGTGCGGACACGAGTCCGTGATCCAGAAGTGCCGAAAGCCCTGGCCAATGAACCGCCGCCAGCTCTCGCGCGGGAACACGGCGTGCGTCACGTAGAAGCTCACCGCCGTCGCTCCACGCGCAGTGAGGGCCCGTGCGCACTCGAGCAGCGTGCCGCCCGTCTTCACGAGATCGTCCACAATGACGACGTGCCGCCCTGCGACGTCACCCTCCTTGACCGTGACAATCCGCCTCGCGCCGTCCCGGACCTTTGTGCAGATAATAGTTGGCCACGAACTTTCGTCGAAAAGCGTGTGGAAACGCTTATGGGCGCCCTCGTCTGGAAATGCGACGGACGTCGTGGCGGCGTCGGGCAGTTCTTGCAATCGCTGTATGAGGAGAGGGACGGCCGACTCCAGCCTGCGTGCGCACAATGTTTGCACAATAAGGGGATGCTCTGTGCCGTCTTCCGTTCGCGCAGACGCCAGTGCACCTACCGCGGAATGACCTGGTCACTGAAGTAAAAGCGCTCCTGGAGCGCGTGGATGTCGTAGATGAGTATCTGTGCTGGGCCCTGCGTCGTCAGCGGAATGGCCGACAGCATCGTCGCAAGGCTCTGCGCGGCGCGTGCAAGGCGTGAAAAAACCGCGCGATCAACCATTCTCTCTGTCTGTCGCACGCGATAAGCGGCAATACCTTCGCCGTGACGACCTGACCCTCAATGTCCACGCGCTCCATCGTGCCCGTGGGGAAGTAAGGCAATATGAGGGTGAACGAGCGCGCAAGGTACCTGCGTGCACGCCGTCAGTGACCGCGCGATAGCAGCCGTGACATTGGCATTGAAAAGGCGCACCTTGGAAACGAGTAGATGACGGAGAGTTGCTCGAATATAATCGACGTGTCGTGGAAGCTCGCAAGCAACAACACTGCGATGGCCTGTGTCAGAACACATTCGCGCACCGCACGTGCGCAGACAGGGACACAGTGGGCACCACACCGTCGTGGCCCGCCATGTTCTTGACGTTTTCAATGAACACGTTGGGAAAGCCGTCCTCGAAATACTCCCAGCGCACATCGCCGCACAGAACAACGTGCCGGTGGCCAAACACCGCGCTCGCCGTGCGCTTGCGGCGGGGGTTTGCGTCTGGCGCGGCGGGCGTGCTCGTCCTTTGGGCCCCTCCGCGCGCGCGCTGCTGTATGACCTGCGTGAGGTCCTCGTCGTCATCCTCCACCTCTGCGCACATTTCTGCAATCTTGCGTGCGAGGGGCTCCATGGAGCGGTGGTAATACAGGAGCAGTTCGCGCCCCATTTCCCCCTCTGCTCTTTTCCCTCACGTCTACAACGTCCTTCCGTCCACTCGCTAGCTGTTTCACTTTCTAATTGCCGCCATGAATTTAGTGGGAACACGTCCCGAGCCAGCACACGGCAGTGGTGATTCTGTGTCCAGACACGTTATCCGGAGACGTCCAGGCGATTACTGTCGATAACGGCATAGTCGCTAATGTCGACATCCTCGTCCTCAGCCGCGGCGCTCTCTCCGAGCACATTGCCAGAAACATCGAGCGCCGACCACGAAGATACCGATGGCGCCGTGGGAGTGGTCGGCGCCTCGTCCTCAGCGGACGACCGCTCCAAGGCCGACAGATCAGCAAAACCTGTTGCACATGCCGTGTCAGACACCGCAATGCAGAGTTATTGCACATGACACTGATACCAATGACCGCACCTTCAACCGTCAACGCCCTTGCGAACGACGCATCCAACAGCGAATCCTCCATGGCACCAAACGGATCAGTCGCCAACGCCCCGTCCTTCCCAAAAATGTCGCTATTATCGACATCTGTGTATCGCACGTAAACGGTCAAACAAAAAGCCGTTCGTGGTGGTGACACAAGACACAGGCAAAATGCACAAGTCGCAAGTAACACGGACATGTTGAGAAGACCAACAAGCGGCACATGGCACCAACCAGGGGGCGCTACGACGGCATTGCACAGGCGAGAAACGGCCGGCGGTACTTCGAGCTGCTGAAATCGCGCACGAACAGACCCAAGGACGTTGTAGTGACGGACGGCCGGAGCCGACAGCACGCCAATCGCTACGGAGCGAAACTACGCATCAGCGCACACCAACCACCGGGCCAAAAGAGCCGAGCACCACCCACCCGCCACATACGCAAGCAACTGCCCCGACACGAGGGCGCCGAGCGTCCCCGTGACCGCGCACAACACGACCGTATACTTGGCAAACTGCACAAGAACGGCGTCTCTCCATGAGAACACGTCACAGACAGAGCAGCTGGTAAGGACGCACCTCGCCTGGCTGCGAGCGACGGAGGTGGCCAGCCGTGCTCCACACGCGAACGCAAAAATTCTCCGCGGCGATAGCTGCCTCGCGCGCAATGGGACCAACGACCGGACTCGGCCGCCTGCAGCAGCGCAATGTCAAACACGAACACGAAAACGGCCGACCAGGCGCACGAGCGACTTACGGCAAGTCAGAGGCACCCAGGTCCAGTATTGTGGCAATTGCCTACGACGGAAACGAAGGGTCAGCCGCAGACAACGACAAAGCGCTCGTAAAACGCGTCCAATTCGCAAACACGTACTTTGGACAATCCCTTGTGCGGAGAAGGACATTTAACGGCGCATGCACGCAGCGAAGCCACAATCAGCAGCGAGTACGACGTAGTTGACAGCAGCGTTCGCTCCGTTGTCACGAGGTGCCTGCGACCAACACTCATTTAGCGAGCGAAACGACAAGGGGACGGCGGCAAGCTGCCTCACCAGAAGACACCGTGGACGGCCACGATCAAAGCCGCCGTGCACAGCGGCCTCCGACCAAGGAAGGCGTCCTCAACGAGATCCATGAGGGCCTGGCGTTCCGCAACGCGCCCGTCCGGCACATTCGCGGTGCCGCCGGCGGGTGCCGCTGCCCGTGATCCCATGAGACACTCGGAAAGGCGAACAGATTAAATAGCGCAACACAAATTTCGCTCGCGATCGCGCGGTGACAGTTGGGGATTACAAAAGGCGACACCGGCGGAGTTATGCGCGTGGTGTGTTTGGTGTCGTGTTTGGGGCGCCGACGTCGCGGTGGGCGGTGTCACGGGTTTTTACCGCGAATTTTGATGACGCGGAGGGGGGTCGGCCGTGCGCGAACACTGAAAACGGCGGGGTAATTGTGGGAAATTTTGCGGGTGAACGCAAGTTATCTTCCCGGACACGTCAACAGCTAAAAACCACCGAAAACTCGGTTAAAATTCTCCTCACGTTACGTGTTGTTACTCCAGACCAGAAACGCAGTTGTTCAATTCTGCTTTATAATCCATATTTTCGTTGGTTGGAGACGCGCACAAAGGCGAGTACTTTGTCGGCGCCGGCGCGGGTTGCATTTGCAGCAGAGGCAAGCTGAAACATGGGCATACAAAGGCACACGATAAGTTCCGGAACAGTGACCCAATTACCACGACAGCTTTCACGGCACCCACTTCTTCTTGGCTAAAAGCTCCCGAAGTGTGCGTGGTTAGGAAACCATCGGAGGATCCATCATATACATATGTGAAGGAAGACGTGGCCGTCTGCAAAGGCGGAGTTAGTTGCATTGGAGACGCAAGCGGACCGAGTAACACGCAAGCACTCGCCTGTTCCTCCTCAGACGTTGGGTCGAGCAGCAGGTCGCCATCCGCACCCACGGCACATGTCACGCCCGCGAATGTCCGGCTGAGGGGGATGCCAGCATCGAGCAGGGCAAGGCACGTTGCATTCAGGGTCGCAGCAAGGAGCTGTTGGAAGCAGTTCGTAAGAACACCCACAACAACGCGAGTGCACTGCAAGAACGAGACGGGACGTACCGAACCAGCGTCGTTCACTACTTGGATATTAACAACTATGGACGTCCGAGGATGCATCATCCTCAGTGTCACCGCTTCGACCGTCAGCCGCACATAGTGCTCAATGAGCTTTTCAGCCACGCCTGATCGTTGGGTGCATTAGCAGCGCCATAACAGCCGAGTCGGTTGCTCACTGCCACCGTCACACACGCGCGGCACTCACCCGGTCGCCCCGTTTTGGCCTTGAACACGACCTCCACCGTCGCGCGGTCAATCAGCTCCTTACTGGGCTTGACCTCCACGGGACCATATACGCCCACCGTCACGACCGTGTCGCCTGCAGGTATCTTAGTATGAAACGGGTCCACATCTTTCTGTGTCAAGCAATGACGTACGCACCCTGGGAAAAGCGGCACGATCCATCGCTGCGATTCAGTGGCGCCTGCTCGCACGCCAGCGGTCGAAGCTGGTTCCTTTCCCGTTTATCCGCACGCTCGAACATTTCCAATGCGGCGCATAAGAACAAACTGCAGCCTGCTTTTAGCCCGGCGCACCATATTGCAAAAGACGCATCAGCCGCCCTCGAAGTGGAATCACGTGCGCCGGCCGCTGTCGTCACGTGACCGGGCTTGCCCTTCCAGCTGCCACTTGTTTTTTGAGGGGCATCTCTTAACTCTGCACCAAAAAGCGTGACAGAGGCCGTCCTTCACGTCCCATGGCGGAAAAATCCGCGTCGGTGCCGGTAAGTGATGCGTTTTAGGGGGACGACGGGAGATGACTTGACGACTCACTCCGTGATTGTCGCTAGGGTGCGGCGGGGCCGACGGACACCACACTCGAGTTCATAGGTGAGTTCTTGCGCGGTTCATTATTGTCGCTGTGACTCTTACTTCCGCTCTTGCTGCAGATTACTCTTCGAAGACACCCGCCGTGTCGGGCTCGATCGAGCCGGCTTCGTTTGGGGATGGTGTGTGCCCCTGCAATGGAATGCCTGCAAGTGCCCATGCAACTGACCGCCGCTTGAACTCCCGCCAGACGCAGGCGGGTTTTCCGATCGCGAGAACCTGCTCCCGGCAGCGACCGGCGAGAAGTACGGACCGCCGCTCTGGTCCATCGACTATTACCGCCGCTTCTTTGACGTTGGCACGGAGCAGGTGGGTGGCCAGTCGCTCGTACTGCTGCCGTGGCCCGTCTCACGAGAGAATTGTGGGCAGGTTGGACGGCGCATCTGGAAATCCGTGTGGCCGTTCCATCATGACTTCCTCGATTCGATCAGCTCGAGCCCCGACCTGTACGGTGCGTTCGCGTGCCCATGTGCTGCGCGGCTGCACTCTCCTCACGCACCAGCGTTTCGGCTCAGGTCCCTTTTGGATTGCGACGACGCTCATTTTCGCAATGGCTGTGACGGGGAATTTGTCGAGCTACATTGCGAGCTACCGGCGGGGGACGGAGGACTGGCGGTACGACTTTTCCAAGGTGACGTTTGCTGCGACGGCCATCTACGGCTATGCGACGATTGTTCCCCTTGCGGTGTGGGCGGCACTCCGCTACGTGGCGAAAACGAGGACCGTGGGTTTGACAGAGGTTGTCTGCATCTACGGCTACTCGCTCTTCGCCTACATTCCCGTCTCGGTGAGCCAATGTTGTTCACTGAGTGCGCGCAGGTCATGTTGTTTCGGCCATTGCGAAGTGCTTGCTTTTCGAGTCAGCTTTTCTGCCGTTCTTCAGCTTACGCGTTTATTTGCGAAGGTCCTTTGTGTCTTGGACAGCGAGGCGCTCCGATGGTCGCTCGTTTACATCGCCATGGGTATCTCCGGTGAGTTGGGCGTGCAAACGCACACTTTGGCTGGCGGCCAGTTTTTGCTTAACGACCTCTGGCGCAGGCGCCGTGCTCGTGCGAAACTTTTACCCGTTTGTGTCGCGGATGGACGGATGGCCTCGCTACGTGCTCCCCGGACTCGTCTTTGTGATGCACGGCGCGCTTGCGACGGCTTTCAAGTTCTACTTTTTCGAGTATGTTCCCTTGGTGGTAGCCCAAGCGTCGTCGCCGACGCCGATACCTGTCGCGCCAGTGGTGGTGGCCACCAGCGCGATACCCGCGGTACCCATGCCATCTGCCACAATGGACACGGGCATCTGAATGCACTGGTTGCATGCAGTATACGCGGCGGCGCTGTGCGTGCGAGATAAGCGTGCTTTCATTTTAAAACACGAGCGAAAAACATAACGTGCGCAAGTAGACAAATGCGAAAGACGGAGGCGCAGGTTCGCGCCGACTAGTGCTCTTTACGACGACATGAGCTCCATCTCCTCGTCCTCGCCAATGCGCGAGAGCAGCTTCTCCTTGAACGCCTCGCTGGCCTTCTTGCGCTCCTTCTCCTCCTTCTCCTCCTTGCCCTCGTACATGAACAGCAGCGTGTACACGAGCGCGCCGCAGATGCCGCCGAGAATGGGGCCGATCCAGAACACCCAGTGGTCCTTCCAGTACTGCAATGTGCAAGCGAGCGCAATGAGACGACACGGCCATGACATTCAGCATGCAACACGCAGAGCAACGGAACCAAAACTGCGCAAAGACCGAAACGCACCCCGGAGACAACGGCAGGGCCAAAGCTGCGGGCGGGGTTGATGCCGCAATTCGTGAAGGGAATCGCAAAAATGTGCGCAAGGAAGATCGAGAGACCGATGGCAAGCGGCGCAAAGTTTCCAGAACGGCCCTTCGGGTTGTCGGCCTTGGGATCGATGGCCGTGCCGAACACGACAAAAACAAGCAGGCCGGTGAAGACAAACTCGATGAAGAAGCCCTGCGCGGGCGACACAGACCACACGATCGTCGTCGGGACCATCGCAGAGCCGTTGTTGACGAGCGTGACGTAGCTGCCAGACCCGAGTCCGTTGGCCGCGAGGTGGCCCTGGAGCGCCGTGGGAAGAAGGCCCTTGAGGACGAGCGCGCCGAATATCGCCCCGAGCACCTGCATGATGATGTACGATATCGCCGAAATCTTGCCAATCTTGCCAAAGACCATCGCGGCAATCGTCACGGCTGCGCGCGTGACGTTTGGGGGGGGGGGGGGGGGGGGGGGGGGGGGGGGGGGGGGGGGGGGGGGGGGGTCAGAACATCGCGCACACGCCGCAGAAGCAATTCGAACAAGCTACGTGCAGAAGCGGCGCACATGAGACCGCGACGTGCGTACCGGGATTGATGTGACCACCGGACAAGTGCGCAGTCGAATAGACGAGCACGGTGATGGCGATGCCAAAGAGGAGCGCAATGGCGAGGAGGCGGCCAGAGTCGAGGCGGATGGGGTCCGTGGTCGCCTGCGACGCAAGGGCGCCGCCGCAGCCGATGATGACGAAAAGCATCGTCGCAACAAACTCGGCCATGAACGCGCGGACAAAGTCCTTCGACGTCAGCTTGCGCTTGAGCTTCTGCGTCAGCGTCTCATTCTTGCGCTCGCCTGCTACAGACACACAGACAACTGAGTGACCGTTTCGCCGCGCTAGTCGTCACAGCACCCTAATATCTCGCGCGCACGCATGCAAACGACAAACGGCACGGTAAACCGCCCAAAATCCACTGCAGCAACCGACCTTCCTTCTCAGCCTTGTGCTTTTTGACGATGTCAATCTTCTGAACACCGTCGGCGTCCACGAAACCGCCGTCGGCATAGATAACGCCTGCAGTGGGTACATTCACAGTCAGAGAACAGTGGATAACGCGGCACCGTTAGAGTGCGCCCAGCCCTAACCCAAGCATCATCTTCAAGTGCAAGACTACTAAGCGGCACGCACCCTTCCGCTTGAGGAGGAGCGTGTTGCTGCCGCCCGTGAATATCTGCGGGGTCTTGAGCAGGCGCGAATACGGGTGGACCGTGTTCGACTCCTCGTCGGCGAGTCCGACAATTTCCGCCGAAGCAGCCACGCCAAACGCAGCCTTGCAGACGTCGCTGACCTCGTCCGGGTTCGTGTCGTTTATCCAAATGGCAACATTCTTCACCCTGGGCAAGCAAAATAGTCCGTGTGAGTGCCCGCAGCCGTGAGTACCACACAGCCAAACGAAGGCTCCTCAGGGACACAACAAGTTCCTCGTCTGCACACTAGCACCGCGCAGAGCCACCCACTTGTCCTTGTGCTTCAGCGGCACCTTAATGGGCCCGTTGACGGGCTGCGGCGCGTCGCCAAAGTTCATGGTGAAACGAGCCGCCGGCGGAGGCGGAAGCAGCGGAAGGACCAGCCGGAGAGAAAGGAAGCGCACTCCCTTCCCCTATGCGCAGCGCTCCCTCCCTCTTTCTCACCTCGCTCTGTTCCTCCGCAAGCAGCACACGCGTCAGCGCAAGCGGCGCGAGGCGCACGCGTGCGGCGCCAACCACACACGCACAACGCCCACGGTTCAATTCAAAAATTTCTACCAAAAACACGGCACCGAAATAAAGACAAATTCCATACTGGGGCCATAATGAAAGAGGTGCGAAATAAATCTGCGAATGCAACAGACTGAGAAAACAGTCACTTTTGTGGCGAAATTGCGGTCGAAACTCAGTCTATGTGTCCTCACGTGACATACAGGTCACCATACGTCACGCAGCAAATGACGAGCGCTGCCAGGAATGTCTGGACATGGTCCAAAAAGGAAAGTGCCCCCTTCCACGAATTAAAAGTCAATTAGTGAAAGAACCATTAGCACTGCGTCACCTACCCAAAAATAGTAAGGTGACGGCTTCTCTCTGTCTGCGTGGCCACATTCCCTGCGCACCCACACACGCACTGCACGCACGCACACACACACACACACACACACACACGCACACACGCACACACGCACACACACACACAGACAGACAGACGACCATGACAATGGCGCGATTGCAGCAATGGACGCAGTATATATAGCGGCACGGTTGTGGCCACACAGGTTGACCGTGCCACTGCGCAACGCGGCCGTTACAGCAACAATGTGCTTGCTCCGATAGTATTGGGCCCCCGCGCTATCCTGCGAAGCGCTCCGCCGCTTCCTCTAGGACTTCCGTGAACTCTCTTTCGCCGTCGCCGCGAGATCGATCGACCTGACGCGTCCATCTCATGCCACAGCGACAGGGGACGCGCGCACAAGTCGGCTACTCTACTCCAAAGATGATCAAGGACACTCAGCGCCTCGACTACCTTATACATTCAGTTCCAGGTCGCGTCGACGCGCCCCTCTCCGCACCGCTTCCCTTCGACGATGCATCCGTGTACGACGTCCAGTGCGGCAGCAATCCTACTTCTCCCTTCAAATTTTTTGCCAACGGCTCGTTCTTTTCGGACGTCGTAGCGGCTGACCTCGCAAGCGGTGGCTGCACGCCGAGCGTGAACGCCGCCTCCCACTCTCTCCTGCGCTATCCGTCGTGCGGCTACAACGCAATTTCCGACGCGACGGCGGGGATTGTCCCCGTGTACGACGCCGCGTTGGAGGACTCGTGCGAGCCCGGCGCGCCCGCGCCGGAAGCGTGCGAAGATGTGTATGTTCCCATGTATGATGGGGACGCACGGCGCGAGTCGTGCTCTTCTATGGCCGAGGGCGACATGTCGGAGGGCGCCAGCGGCGATCTCTCCGAATTTGAAGCCTCGGCGCTTGGGCGGGGCCTAAGCGAGGCGTATGGCGCCTGGGGATTCTTCGGCAGCGCCGAACGTGCTGACGACGACTGCGTGCCGGTGCAAACCCGCGCGCGGGCCCGTTCGGTCGGGTCGGAGCGCCTGAGCAAGGGCGAAAAGGAAGTTCGCCGCCGCGAGAAGAACAAGGCGTCGGCGCGCAAGTTTCGGGCGCGGCGCGACGAAGAGACGAAGGACCTCCGCAGCCGGGTTGCCGGTCTGCTGGCCGAGCACCGCCTCCTGCGCGATGAGAAGGCTGCGCTGCAGCGCGATATTTGCGCCATCAAGGAGGTGCTGCTCGTGCACTTTAAGGGAGGCTGCGTCATTCGTCCCTAGTGCCCGGCCCTCCTCCGGCATGTGTAATGCCCGAACGGGCTTGTATAAATGCAGTTCGGTATTCGATTCAAAGGCATGCAACGCCATCTCGGTGCCAGGCACTGTGATTACACGCACCAACGCAGCTCTGAATTCTTGGCGCCTCACAAACCCGTCGTACTACACAGTTCATAGTAACGCAGCTCTATTGAATGCACCATGGTAAACCCGACAGGCTCAGTCCCACTCGTCATCATCGCCGCCAACATCGCCGTCGTCCTCGTCGTCTGCAACGAGAGCGTCCATGAGCACATTTAACCCCTAAAAACACGAAGCGAGAACATCCTTCAGCCACTCACCGGACTCCTTCATCATGACGTTCTTGCGAGACGCAAGCGCATTCGCAAGTGCAGCCGCCATGCCGTCCAGGTCGTTCGACTCGGCCGGCGGGGGCGGGCGCTCCGAAGGATCCGCCTGCAGACGAGAAGGAGAATCCGTCAGCCATTATACAAGCCAAAGAACCGACAGCGGAAGTGTGCGACCCACCTTCTTGAGGCGCGTCGAATCGAAGCCCTGGATGGCCGACAGAAGGCCACCGCGCGGATCGTCCGGCGCGCGCTCCTGCACCTCGGCCTTCTTGAGATTCCCAGCGCCACCCTGGATGCCAGCAAGAAATCCTCCAGCTGGAGGGGGAGGGGGGGCGCCACCCATCGGCGGAGGTGGCGGCGGCGCGGGCGCAGACGGCGGCGGTGGTGGTGGGGGCCCAGCGGCGGCGGGAGGAGGAGGGGGTCCACCACGCGAAGGGGGAGGCGGCGGCGCAGCACCGCGTCCACCGGCCGGCGGCGGCGGCGGCGCACCACGAGAGGGCGGCGGCGGCGCGGCATCGCGACCACCGGGCGGGGGAGGAGGAGGGCCGCGGTTGCCGCCGGCGGGGGGCGGCGGTGGGGCTGTGAAAACGAGAGACTCAGTGAGCAAGAGCGGTTGAAAACTACCCACATTCGACATCTAACAACCAAAAGCGGTACGCACCTCCACGGGTGCTTGGGGGTGCGGGCGCGGGACCTCGGGCAGGCGCCGGGGCGCCAAGCGATGCGGGCGGTGGCGCACCGAGTCCACCGTGCTCGTTGACGAAGTCCATGACAATCTTCGCCGTCTCCTTGTCCTGCAGCTGCTCGCTCGTGACACCGGCCTTGTCGAAGAGCGCCTTCCACTCGGGCGGAATGTTGTTGACGTCGAACCCCTTGTCGGGGTCCCAGCCAATGTGTCCGACGTGGCGGAAATCCGACGGCGTCGAAATGTCCAGCTTGCTAATCTTGGGGCGCCCCTTCTTGTCCTTGCCCTGCGCAATCAGTGCGTGCGAGTAAGCGACATGCGCAAAATGCTTTGAGCACAAAAGCGAGCGGCACATGCCTTGATGGTGCCGCCCTTGCTCATGGCGGTCTCGTTGCTCAGCGACTTCTGCACCGCGGGCGTCGGCGCCGAGATGGACGGGCCAGAGACAGGGGCGTTCCCCGGGGCCGAAATGCCAGCCGCCGAGGGCGCCATGCTCTTGCGCGGCGTGCTAGCCTGGTTGCCTGCCCAGCGCAAACAGGACAAATTGTCATATCACCTCGAACAAAAGCGCGTCTGTTTCGCCCAAATAGAAGAACGAGGCCAATTGTCTCGACGCAAGCAAACACTCACGCTTCTTGACAATCTCGTCGACCTTCTCCTTGAAGCGGTCCGCCTCGCCCTCGGCGCCGACGGCAAAGCAGAGCCCAACGGTGCAGCTCTGCGCAATCCGCCTGTTAGCAGAGTGGACCAGCAGCACAACACGCGCGATGTACGGTAGACAGGAGTACCCACGTCTCCGGAGAACATGTGAAAGTACGGACGGGGCTTGTTGTACTTCATCTCGGTGTAGATTTCCTGCTCCCAGCTGACGGCACCAGACTGCAGCAAGCACTCTTGGTGAGCATCGCACTATTTTCAAGAAAAAAAAAGAAATAGAAAAAGAAGACCATGCCCACCTGGGGGTCCATCAGCTTGAGAAAGTAGGAGCGCTTCTGGTTGTCCTTGACGAGGCACACGGCGCCAATGCTCTGCAGCGCCCAATCGGGCTGCGCGAAAAACAGCTGCGCGACCGACATGGCCAAAAACTGTGCATAATGCACGTCAGCAACGTAATTGATGCCACGATCGTCGAACCACGCGTCAACACTACAAGCGCACCTGACACCGCGGGCCCACGGCATTCTTGAGGACGCCATGCTCGCTAGGGTCGAGAAGCTCCGAATAACTGTCCACGTTCGCCGCCATGATTGTATGGCGCGACGGACCGTCTATGGAGACCCAGAAAAAGGGAGAAGAGGCCTTTATACTCTGCCGATTTTGAATTGGGGTAATTTGTTGAATCCGATGTTTCGCGTTTGCGTGTGTGTGGCCGTTTGTGTTTGCGATGACCCACCAGCCACCCCGGATGATCACCCAAAATCTGCATCCGGGGTGTATGATGGCTATTTCCGTCGACAGCCCTCTCGCCACACTTGAAAGCGTAAACACGACGCGCAGTGAAAGCGGCACGCAGCGCTGCTCGTTCACAGCCCGAACGCGCGACCCCATGCGCTGACAGTGCACCCACTGAGACACTAGTGCATTCTGGCCGCCCGCGTGGCGTGCCAACTGACCGTTGCGTGGTGTCACACGTCCGTGCGCGCGATCCCTCGTCGCCATGGCGTCGCTATTCCAGGGCAAGCAGCACAAGAAAGTCACAGTCGCCGCCGCAGAGCTCGACGTGGGTGTCCTGTCGCGTGGCTGTCGTGCGGTGTGAATGTGGGGCTCATGGGGGCGCTTTCATTCCAATATCATTGGATGAGCAGGGCGCGACGCGCAGTGGGTACCTGACGAAGCAGGGAGGCATCAAGAGCGGCAAGCCGAGCAGCGGACTCCTCAACCTCTCTCACAAGGTGCGCTGGAGCCGTGTGCACTCTCGCGTTGCTGGGCAGTGTCTCATTCCTGTGCGCCGCAGTCGTGGAAGCGGCGGTGGTTTGTGCTCAAGGGCTCGCTGCTCTTCTACTTCAAGAGCGAGGGGGTGAGTGCGCATGTTGGCGTGCTTTGTTCGTGTGACGAGCCATGCGCAGAATGCCACGGCATCTGACGCGTCTTGTGCGCAGGATCACGAGCTGCTCGGCACCATCGACCTTTCCAATTACTGCGAGGTGCACGAGGCAGAGTCGCGCACCAAGATTCCCTACAGCTTCGAAATAAGCTCCGCGAGCGCCTCGTCGATTGTGCTCCACGCCGAGTCCAAGGATGAGATGTTGGGATGGATGTCGCGTATCCGACAGTCGCTGGAAGGAACGAGCAATGCGTCGAGCGCCGCACCGGCGCCGCTGTTCAGTCTCGGTCGGACGCTCGAGGTCGAGCTGGCGGTGAGTCGCTTGTCCGTTCTCGTGCCCCCCC